>JAEANM010006353.1:0-18680 GCA_017656035.1 Myanophis thanlyinensis | reverse complement strand
ATGAGAACCAACACCTTGAATTGCACCCGGAAGGCCACAGGTAGCCAGTGCAGCTCGCGCAGGAGAGGTGTTACATGAGAGGTGTTACATGCTAGTTGTTTATTTGGCAGGAACTAAAACTAAACATATAGAAAGAACACTTGACAACTGGGATAAGCAAGCATGAGATACAGTAGGAAACTAAAGGAAGTAGACAATTGAATAAGGAACCCATGAAGAAAGACAAAACACACAAGAAAAAACAGAAGATTTATAAAATGAGTTTCAAAGATAATAATGCTTAAAACCAGCAGAGCAGCTGACTCTATCACTAAGAGTAAAAGAATGAAATGATGGTAGTGTTACTCAAGAGATAAAGATTATAATTTGCATATGATATATAATACAATATATGTATATATGCATATATACTTACATACATATACACATTGTGTGTGTCATCTCTATGGGACAGGCCTGTCCTACCTGTGCCGGCAGAGAGGCATGCTGCAAATCTTGTTAGTTAATGAAGTCTGGCTGGCAAAGTCCATGAGAAGAACCTCCTCTGCAATGGCCCCAGTCCTTTGAAACATCTTCCCTGAGGTGAGATTGTTTCCCACCCACCTGATCTTCCACAAGAGCCTGAAGACCTGACTGTACCAGATGGCTTAGGGCCCTAATGGGGGAATACCACACTGGAGGTGATTGATTGACTAATAGCAGCTTCTCTCCCACCATACATTCTGCTCCTTTCCTCCCCATAATTTAATTTTAGTTATAATCTTAATTTTAATTGTATTTTCATTGTGACTTTATACATTGGTGTAAATATATATTTATGGTTTTATTTTGAGGTTGTAAGCCACCCAGAGTTGCCTTGCAGCGAGATTGGTGGCAAACAAACCGTGTCGATTTTTCATATTAGAGCATAGACTCTAATAAGTTATACTAATTCATTAGGAAACAGTTACTAAGTTCATTTCTGAAATTGCATTTAACAGTCCAATCAAAAAAGTTACTGGGCAGGAAGATTTAAGTCCTATGTTTTGCACAAAGATTTTTGATCAATTTATATGCACAGCACACATATCTGCATCTCCCTTATCTACACTAGTAGACAACCATTTTCAACTCTTTCATTCAAAGAAAAATATATTTAATGAAAAATATATTCTAATGAAAAACACTCCAGTGTTTTTGCTGGAATTAAATTGGAAGCCAAGTAACTTCTCTTTTTCTCCTAGTAAAAAGGAAGTGCAACAGTGAAAAAGGGAGCATGATGATTTTCAGCCTTTAATTGGAAAGAAATCTATCATTTCCTTTTTTCTCCAGTTAATGGCAACTTCTGGATGTCACATTCTTGCCTTCTAATTCTCTCCATATGATTAACCCAAGAAAAAGATTGTGACAAATTGTGCACTCAACATACAATAGTGTTAAAATGGTTGACTTTCTCATTTAGGTTATATTGCATAAGTATCTCAATGTATCTGTAAGTTAACACTTCCAGTCCTTGTAGAAGCTAAAAGGAAACACAAATCATAACCTGAAAAACCAAAGCTTAAATCAAAGAGGTTCAGTCAAACCCTATTCTTTACCCATTCAGCTTAGAAGTTCTTATAACATGCATGCTGAAATGTAATAAGAGACAGTGCCATTCCTTAGAAGTAGGAAAAGTAATTTTGATTTAATATTTAACATGGTATTCTATCATGAACAAAAGTGCTCAAAATTATAAGAAAAAAGACTAGCTTTAGAATGGTTGAATGCAACGAAATAATATGTACGTAAGTAAAAAGCTGTATTTGAATCTTCATTCAAATTTCACTTTTGTACCACATTTCATTTATATAGTTGAAATATTTGAAGTACCCCATTCAGAAAAAATTATTCCTGCAAGGTAACAATATAAAATAGCCATCAGTAAGATGCAATCTACTAATTGCAGATTGGGGGGGAGCAACAACAAAACAAGCATATAAAGACATCATACTGTATGTTATACAGGTAGTCCTTGACTTTGAACAGTTCATTTAGTCACTGTTCAAAGTTAAATGGCAGTGAAAAAAGTGACTTATGACTGTTGCAGTATCCCTATGGTCACCTGATCAAAGTTCAGACACTTGGTAACTGATTCATATTTATGATGGTTGCAATGTTCTAGAGTGGTAGAATATTACAGACAAAACTAAGGACTTGTTAGGGAGAGTTCCCACATCAGCTCTAAATGGCTTGTAAATTTTGGTCTGATCCATTCACAGAGACATCAGAAACAAACTTGATTTTATTTATTACTGTAAATCATGGTTTGGACATAATTTGAGTTCTAATTGTTATTACAACATGTTAAAGATTGTTAAAAAGAATTTTAATGAGTGAATGATAACTGTTGAACAAAAGGGCTGTCTTATTCCGTCTTCAGCTTGCTTGGGAATTGTATATGTATGATATTCTTCTTGTCTCTTTTTCCCCCCTCTCATGGGCAGATTGATTCTAGGCCAGAAAAGCAACACGTAATTTTATTTGGAACAGTCAAAACTGGAACTCATTTAACTTTTACACCAGCAAGGAAATTACTATTATGCAGATGGAAGGGTAACAGGAGGAAATGGAAAGATTAGACGCTAGAGATGTGGGATGGTGGTGAGAGCACAGGATTATGAGGAAAGATCTCCTGAGTTCTAATTCATCTAACTTTGCCTTTTTTGTGCTAAAATTAAACTTACCACTTAACCTTTTCCATGTAATCACAGAACAGATTGACTCATATTGGATATATTGTCCTTATTCTGATTTAGTTCATTATGTTATATAATTGTCTTTTTATATGAATAACTTCTGTCTTTGCTTTCAGAACATTGTACCTAAACCATAGGTTTATGACTTTTCTGATCCTTTAAAAAGGGCATTACAGTAATATCCTGATTCTAAATGTACTTGCATGACCAGGCAGTGAGTCCCATAGAGATCAAGGAGCATTGCTTCACTACAAATGTTCTTTAGGTAGTAACACTATATATAGATGTTCCACTGAGTAATTTTGTGAAGTCCCTGTCAGCTTTTCCTTCAAATATTAGTACACTTTACTGGATAGTGTTGATATCTTAAGCAACAATGACACTGAAGCAAAATAGTACAATAATACAATAGATTGAAAGTTGACATTTATCTGCTTTCCTAAATTAGCGTATATTTTTAAATGAATTTGAAAATGGCTGTAAGGAGCCATAACAATAGCATTTAGGCTTATATATTACTTCAGAGTGCTTTACAACAGAGGTCCGCAATCTCGGGCTGTGGCCCACTACTGGGCCGTGACCTACTTGGAAGTAGGCCACGCAAATCACAGGCCAACATGCACACATATGCGCAGTTTAACTTGCACAAGCAGCTGGCTAGCGCATGCGTGTACAGGTCAATTTGCGCAAGTTGGGCTGCACATATATGCACATGTGTGCCAGCCTACTGCTCAGGCAATTCAAGTTGTGCACACATGTGCATGTGTGCCAGCCTATCTCTCATGTAAGTTGAACTGCACACGCTGTGTGGGTATGCTGGCCCACATCTCACACAAGTTGAATTCCACTCGTGTGTGTGCACTGGCCAGCCACTCACACAGACTGATTCCCCAGTCACCTAGCTGGGCCACTAAGCTGCAAAGGTTGGGGATCGCTGCTTTACATCAGTCTCTAAGTGGATACAGCGTCAGCATATTTTCCCCAGCAGTTTGGCTCTTCATTTTACCAATCTCAGAAGTCAGACAGCTACTGCATTCTAGCACTGCGCCATCATAGCTCCTTCAGAACAATTCATTGTGTTGCTCACAAGGTTAATAAAATATTATTTTACAATAATGCTTTCAAGAACTGTATGGCCACTTTTTCTAAAAGCCCTGGCCACAGGATCAAGCTTTAGATATTGAAATGGCTATGTAATAGGAGGAACTCTCCTTTTTCCATTCTCTTTTCTCATGTATCTGTTTAATTTCCAAGGTCAGATAGCAGCACTTTAAATATTTTTGTTTCTATACTACTAAATTGGTCTTTACTCCTGCCTTTGAAAATGTGCTCACGTTCCCATCTGTATTTGGAATTACGGCTAACTCTATCAGTAGTAGATTTTGATTGGGTATGGACAATTTATAATTCTCCAGATGTTGCTAATTCCTACTCCATTGGCCATGCTGATTAGAAGGAGGAGGTCTATAGATTCCCCATGTTTATTAAGATAATGAATACACCAAGAAATGAAGAGTTTGAGGGTTGGAAAACACTAGAGAAGACATGATAAGTGTGTAAACTAGGCCATAGTGGCGAAGGCATATTCTCTTAGTTTTAATTTATTTTACAAAGTTGTTGGAGTGGCCTGGAGGGAATCATGGAAGTTATATTTTGTTCCTTGGGGAAAAGGCAGTAGCTAAATGTAAAGGTTTTATAATTTATTTAATCAGATTTTTATTTTTATTGAAAACAATGAGAAGTTATTATCCAATGGCAGAAGCTGAGGTAGCATCAGTATGCTGATGATACTCAAATCTGCATCCCTACTTTTGACCAATTATGTGATGCTCTGAAAATCTTGTAGCAGTGCCTGGAATTGGATGAAGATGGCTCCAGCTCAACCCAAGCAAGACTGAATGGATTTATGTACTGGAGATTGAGGTTCTGGGGACTGTCCAACTCTTGTCCTGCATGGGATAGTGCCAATCCAGACAGAATTTATTAGGGGTCCTTATAGATTTACAGCACCTGTTTGAGGAGGTGGGAGTAGGAGGAAGACGGACGTTGTGGCAAGAAGAGCCTTTCCAGAGTATGTATTATATACCTCAAGTAGGATGTTCTTGGTCTGGGACATCCTACTTGTAATCACTCAGGCCTTGATATTGCTCATAGGGATTACTGCAATGTGCTGTAATGGAACTGCCTTTAAAAAGTATTGGAAGCTTCAATCGGTGCAAAATGACACTGCATAAGCAATTATGTATGCACCTCAATCAGCTCATATTACAACTATGTTCCATGAGCTGCATTGGCTGCCAGTTTGTTTGTGGGTTCAGTTAAGGGTCCTGGTGATAACCTATAAAGCTCTTCATGGCATAAATTCATGGCACTTTCCCAAGATAAAACTTCATCATATTATATGTGATCTGAGTTTGAACTAAACATGAGGTGATGCTATATGCTGTGTTATGAAAAAATTGATTACAACATGGGCCAAATTGATCTCTTTCAATGTGAAGTGCATATAAGAAGCACCAAGGAATAATGTTGTTATTTAGTATTAAATGATATCCAAACTTATGTAATTGGAGAAACAGTGTAGGAAATAAAACCAACTGACATAATTTATCATGTTGTTATCATGTTGTAGCACTGTTCATATTTATTTTAAAATGTTACTCATCTCATGGATACCATGACTTAAATACAAACAATTTACTGTAATATTAATATAATTGTAGCATTGCTATTCCTGTCCACAATCTTTCAAGTTTCTGTCTTTCTAGATTCTGTAAACATAGCAATTTATAAGAAAGAACTGAGTCGCAGAGTTACAAAGATTTTGTGAATGCTGGATAAGAATAATTGGAAAGAGATTGGAAATTCAGTTTCTATACAGTACTGCAATGTAGCTATAGCATTGTGCAGTACTGTATAGAAACAGAATTGCTGTAAAAAACAATACCTAAGCCACTAGTTTGACTGTGAAAGTTAAGCATGTGTACAAATCTCTCATGGAAATCAAATACTTAAATTTATCTAATCTGTTAATACCATCTAAAATAATTTATTGATGATCAAAATAATAAAATAAGCTATGTCGCGTTTGTGCTATACAGTTGTTTTAGATTGCATTTCCTACAATCTCTAACTAAAATATTAACCATGATTGATTGTAAGATCTGTAAGCATTTCTGGATAGCACTGAGTAGAGGAAAACTTGATTTGTAGTTTTGAAAATGAATCTGTTAGTAAAATTCTAAAAACAACTGATGAGAACCAAATAAATCTTGATATTTGAATGGAAACTTTTAACCATATAATATGTGCTATAAACCTCTAGTTCATGTAGTGATTAAAGAGAGTGATTTTGAATAGAATAAATGCAGTTTATCCATTAGTACTTAAATTATATTGTAATTATTTCCATTTCCTGTTTTCAAAAGTTTTTAAACCAGATGACTGGAAAAAATGTTTCTCTTTCATTTGCTTTCTAAGCAAATCAAACTTTTTGAAAGTGTTATAATGTATGCTTTATGTAGTCTGATGATCTTTGTTTTAGACATTATTGTTTTCTCAATCCAATATTTCTGTAAATAAATAAACAGCAAAATATTGGATATATTTTAAAGTAATCCGTTAATTATGCAAAATTTGGGGATGCATATTTCATGTTTTACAAATCCAATTAAAACATGGTGGATACTTTTAAAAAAAGCTCATTAAAAAGTATTTTAAAATCCCAGTTCCTTTGAATTAGTTTATTTTGAAAATCAGGAAAGTGAGTTGCTCTAACTTCCAACAAAATAGCCTAAAAGGACCAAAAGAAATGGGGTTATTATTCATTGGATTATTAGTTTAAAATCCTAGAAACTATTGCTTTACACTTGGTTAATTCATCAGATAAAAGTGTCATCATAGCAGTGAAAGAGAATTTCATTCTGACAAGTAGATTTAAAAGATTTTATTAATAATAGATTATGCAATTTGTTAATAAAAATGAAAATTCTTGATATTTTCAAACATTATACATATTCTTAAAGATGTATACATTGTTAGCATGTCCTTAATAAACTCTGCAAGCTAACTGCTGTTTTCTAAAATATTCTACTTCTTAAAATCAACATTGCTTACATCAATTACCTTTGTGGGCATGGCAATTGTTATTATTGTAATTTGAAGATAATTTAATTTCATGTGTAGATAGTTGAGAAATTTTGTATATTGTAAGATAGATAATGAATATAGAATTGGAAGAATGATCTGAATAAATGGAAATAAAATCTTCAAATGTATTCCATCCTCACTCCAAATAATAAGTGTTTTACATGTCTAATTTAGTTTGCTTCAGTCTTAATCTTATCATGAATATGTAACTGCTGATATAGGAAACATAATTCTGTACAGTGACTGTCCTTAGTACCAGGTAGTTTACATTGATCATTACCTTTCAATAGCATATGTTATACAGAGAAAAAAAAGCAATTTATAAAATAAAACAACTTTCTTGAAAAACATTGCTAAGTTTAAAAAAACATGTCCCGCCCTTGAGCATATACAATTAATTTTTAAAATGAATTAAAATGATAAAAGTAATAATTATCTTATTGTCAATGCTACTGCCTTGATTTATAATTTACATTTTTCAAACTTAAAACTACTAAAGCTGTTCAAAAGCATGATAAGTCTTCGTGAATACGTGTTTCTACATGCCTATAACATATAACATGATGTATTCAAAAAGCTTCTACAACTTTCTTTATACTATTTACAAAGTCACTGTGTCTTCTCCCAGTTTAAAATGCTGTTGTGACTCTGTCCAGCACACAGTTGGAAATTATGTGCAATTCCTAGCTCTCCCTTTTTCTTAATTTAATGCTTCAATTTTGTCTTGGAAATATCTTTTTATGCTTAGAAGGAGAACCCGACAGTTGTTTAGTATTATAATAGATCTCAGCATTAAGTCCAAAAGTTGTGCTGTGAAAATAATATAAAGTGAACCAACTGATTTTTGAAGAAAAATGCCTATTGGCTGCTAAAAGAAACTTCTTCCCACAGTCTCCCTCTTACCTTCAGCAAATGCACTGAAGAGTTCTTGATTTAATTATTGCTCAGTAGTGTTCAGATTTTGTTTCTCTTAGGCATTAGGGATGTGAGCATTCCAGCAGTTACACGAAACAATGAGAGAGAAACTCTCTGCTTGCCCAAAGCCTATGAAGCATTACGTCATGGCAATGCCTTATAAGGAACTCTATATTGTGCAGTCTCATTCTGTATTTAGTGTAGTTTAGTGATAACCAGAACTACAAATATATCTATATGTGCATGTGTGCATGCATTTTTATTCATGTGTGTGTTTTTCTGGCTTCAAATACTTTGAACTATGAAACATTTCATTTGGCAGACTGATTTGTGGCCAAAATAAATGCACTGAAAAGTTTAGAGGAGTTAATTCTCATTATTAATAATAGAACAGTGAAGTGGTTGCAGAGCAATATTTTAATTTTTTGTTTTTGTTTTCCATAATACAACTGGATTCATTTAATTTTTCTTTTTATTTTCTGAGTTGCTGAAGTGAGGGGGGGGAGGGGAACACCCAAGCTTAGCTGGCTCCTCTGAGGTATGAACATCAAGCCTTTTTTTCCTTGTGTTTTATTTCCTGATGATGTAACTAGAAAACAATCCTCCAAGTATGATGGGAAGGCCAGATGAGAAACAGGGGTGTGTTGTATATAAACGTGCATGTACTTTTTCCTTTTAAACCCATTTTTTAACTTTCTCTCATTTAATATATTTAGAATGATTAAATTAGTTGGTATTATAAGGTTTTAATAAGGTTTTACAGATAACATTCATTTGATCTACAACAAGGAAAAAACACAGAATAGGCTTCAATTTGCAGAAGAATGTCTTCATTAGATTTTATACTGAATTTTCTATTGCTTTACAAATGGAAGAAGTGTGTAAGAAAATGATTGCAGAAAATTCATTGAAAGAATTATCTGTTTAAGTCTTATGCATATTAATGAAACTTTAAAATAGTATAAAATAATTCTAAAACCATATGTACAATACCACATACTGTATTGTAATATGCTAAATGGATTGGCCTGAATTATTGAAGCTCAGTCTTTTACAATGCCCAATATTTATTAAAAATGTGTTATAATTGATTGAACTGAATTTACTTCCCAATAAAATGAATTTAGGATTACAGTCATGGTTGGTTATCTACATGTGTTTTTATGTTCGCATAAACTTTTCAAATTGTATGGTAAGTATTAAGGGATTAATGCTGTGTCATACGGACTGAAACTTGACTTTCTAAAGATGGTTCATATTATCATAAAAATATGAATAATTTAATCTACAAATTATGTCTTCTATATAGTCATTAAAAAAAATACAGTATTTGATAAATAAAAATGCTCTGAGTTGCAAAGAATTGGCCATGGAAAATGTCCTCTAGATAGGAGAAACTTTTAGAAAATGTTCACTCTGATAGTAGTCTTCACATAAAAAAGGAATTGGAAAGCTCATATTTATTTTTCTTGGCTATTGAGTGAATATTCATATACAGGTGAAACCTTTTGCATGATTTCTAATCTGAATACATATTATAATGCATACTGGAAACACATTCTTATGTTTGCCATTATTGATACACTGAGTACTTTGTATTTCAGTTTAAATACAATCATCAGAGATTACTGTTTGCAGCTGGCTGACAGAGCAAATATTACATAATGCTTTAAGAGGAAATGAAGTGCATGTCTCATTAATACTGAGAGAAAGGTTTGACTAAAAGTTTCTAGAAATAAAAACTTCAGTTGGGTATTCTTGTGGTGCATCTGGATTAACTACAAAAGCACAAATTCTCCTGACATTTGTTTTTGCATTAGAAAAAACAAGATAAAATGTTGTACTCATTGTTTTTTTGCTATTCAATGTGCATTGTTTATTCAATGTGTATTATATACTGAATAATTACCTTATTTATTCATTTTTCATTTTTTAAATTGAATTTTCAGCTTTCTGTTTTAAAAGTGGTCATATTCATATTCAGCCTGAAATGACAAAACCCAGAAAAACAGAAAAAGGCAAGCTAGGAAAAGGGCAGATGGGATTTCCCTGTAGCACTATAAAAGAAAATAATATTCAGTCTCCTGTTAGTTCTTGCTAATAGGAGTTTTGTTTATGGACCCTACTTCTTTAGAAACGGAATCCTCAGGGAACACCATGTTCATCATAGTTTATGAGCTGGGAATGTCTATTTATCAGAAAAGATAACTGCTTTCATTTATTTGGAATTTATCGATAAGGCTTGGCATGAAGATTCTAAGTTCCAAGCACCATGATGCCTAGACACTCAACTTGGAATATATGAATGTCCCTGCTTCATCCATCTTTTTAATTAACTAAGAGTCTTTTAATTTATAAAGAGTGAATGAGAGATAGATGTTGCAAAACAAATACTATTCTTTAGTTACTTCTGTATTTCCCATAATGTTTCTGAGTTTCATTTTAATCCCAATAAAGAAGAAGGTGGCTGCAGTCTTTACTTTATTTGGAAATTTCTAGACCTACTCAGGAAAAAGACAAAGTACAGATGTAAGGAGGAAGATATGAAATGTAATTAGGAAAGAAGGGTTGCAGATGACATGGATGTCAGGAGTAGAAAAAAAATTAACATATTGCTTGAGCTAAAAACACCTGTGATAATATGTATGTGTAATCTGTATCTTTCTGTTCTTTTGGAGTGTGTTAGGGCTAAATTTTTTCTATGTATACTTTGTGTGAGTGCGCCTTTCACTGAACATCACCAGTTTGACTCTACTGTTCTTTCTAGCTGGAAAATGGGCATTTGACTGCTTGATGATTTCCAAGACAGCCATTGGTGAATGGACACTTTCTACTTGGAAGCCTTCATGATAGGTTCTCAAACTTTGAAATGTGTGCCTTGGTCCAAAAACTTTTGTGACCTCTTCTCTAATCAGATATACAGGCTTCCAATGAGTTCTGTTGAAATGGGACAGACTATATTTATATCTTATGCTTATTATTCACTACCAAACAGTTGGTTACTATTACTACTATTTTTTTTTAAAAGAACCACACAGATATATAAATAGTGGTATGGTCAAAACCAGGATATCTCAAGGATGATTTTCATGAATTTGTTGTCAAGAATGCCTCACAGTGAACAATATCAGAAAAGCCATAATAATATAAACAAAATTTATAGATGTTTAAAGTCCAGAAGAAGGCAATAGTGTATCTCTATTGTATCATGCCAAGAACACTGCTTGCTTGTGTCCATGTAAACTTGACTTAAAGGTAATTTTGTTATTAAAATCCACACAATTTACTTCTTACACATATTTGAGAAAATGCCATCTGTCATAATTAGAATAATTAGAAAACAAGGCTAAATCCAGGAATCAAAAATAAAATCTTGTTATGTTAAAGAGTATTTCATTGCTATGACTCAGAACAGGAGAATAGCCAACCATTAAGTTCAGAACTATAAATAATAGCAAAACGTGGTAGAATTTTGTTAGATTTACTGTAAAAGATCCACGTAATGTGGTTTATTTATATAGAAATCAGTTAAACAAAATGCCATTAATCTAACTTTGTCAAAACTCTTTGAGGTCCTGTCTGGCTGTAAACTATTGGTAGAACTTTAGTGAGAATTACCATTGAATTTGGTCTTTCGGACAAGGAATACTGAAGGCAGTTAAAACTTTTTCTTCCTATATCAATCATACTATTTAAGATAAGTGTGAATCTATCCCTTCTTTCATTCCCATACATTCCACACCTATTACATTCATGTTTGTAACCACTTGTTTAAATAAATAGTTTATATTTTCATGATTATTTTTAACCAATGCTCAGAATCAAAATAGTACTGGAAGGGCTAAGAGTCATGTGTCTGTTCCCTTATCATTACTTCTCATATACAGACTCACTGGATTATTATGAGTATAAAACAAGAAAACAGAGATGGAAAGGCAAGACACAAACTGAAATAATATGCGGAGTTCAGCAGGAGTTGACAAATAAAATGTGTTTCTATTTGCTAGAATATAGCAAATAATGTGCCATATCATGGCTGTGTGACATTTTATTTTTTTATATTTCAGAAATATTGTATAATAAATGTTTCTTTGTATGCAGGACTTACCTTACATCTGTTATGTGACCCTCATGACTAAAAATGCTACATTTTCTTTAAATCAGGCTTAAACTACAGCATGCTAATACTATGAAAAAAATAGAGCTTTACAAAGTACCGGTTTAGGTATTATTACAGGAATAGCTCCCCTTGTTTTATTGAGTGCTGAGGGCAACATTTTTATGTTATGATGTCACTTTTTATGACACTACCATAAAATTTTCTTTCTGAAAAAAAATTCTAAAGCAACTTGATTAGAAGCATCCACTTCTGTTTCCTGTTTTGGCAATACATTTGATTGTAATATTTTATATAATATTACCTAATACTACATTGAACAGTTGGACTTTTTCAGCTCTGTAGCATCGATTTCATCATTGGCTATGGTTCTCAAATATTTTTGGCAGAAGACTTTTGGATACCTATGTTGCTACAATTGAGATTGCAGTAATAGAGTTCAGAACCATCTGTCAATAATTTGGCTGTCCAACCACTTTGTTTCCATGAGTTAAGGATAGATAAGTAAAGGCAGTTTTGTCTGTTAGCTAATAAAGAAGAGTTAAAAAAGTGGGATCTTACAAATAAGCTGTAAGAGGAAAGGCACTATTTTAGCTGCTGACTCCATCTAAACAATTCCTGTCTCCATAGAAACTAATCATAGTTTTTAAAATATTGTTGTACTTGTAAATATTATGGCAGGATAGAATACCACAGAATCAGAAACTAGAGCTAAAGCCTGATTAGGTCATTGCGACCCTTGCGTGCCAACACAAAGTTGCTCCTTTTTTACTATTTAGTCCAGCTTATTTTGTCTACTCGGTGATTTCAAATAATTTGGGGCTTCAGTGTTTTATTTTTGTGTAACTTAGTTGGAGATGAAAGTATCCTGCTCCATAAGGAAGTTACGTGCATTTATTAGGAAAGTCTTCTGGATTTTCCTTCAGTCTCTAGGTGGATACAATGCATCATTTTAAGTCACATATTTTTAATCAACAATTGTTCAAAAGGGCAGACAGGTGGAACTAAACCACAGTGTGCTATGGCTTAATGTGATATTTTTAGCTATCTGAATTCCTACCTGATATTTGATAAAATGAACCATAACCTCCTTCTTGATAATCTGGAACAATGTGGGATGGAGTTATTTGCAACTGGATGATACTATAGTCAATGCATTGTCCTTAATGCCCTTAGTAGAGGGAGGTACACAGGGTTTTGTTCTAGATTCTGTATTCTTCAACATCTTCATAAATTATTTAGTGAAAATAGAAGGGATACTCATAAAATTTACAGATGACACAAAGCTGGAACGATTGCTAACACTTCAGAATTTAAAAGGATCTTGATAGTCTTGAACATTGGTTCTTATCCAGTGAAGTGTTCATTGATGAGAAAAGTAAGATTTTGCATTTGTCTTTAATAGAGGTTCAAATAAGGTTAATGAGAAAAATATGGGTGTTTTGAAATTATCACAATTAAGTATGAGATATCAATATGATACAGCTGCCCAAAGAACCAATTTTAGTTTTAGACTGCATAAACAGATAAATAATGCCAAAATCATGGGATTTGATAGTCTCCATCTTGCACTGGTTAGACTGCATTTGGAATACTGTGTCCAGTTCTGGTACTATAGGAGAAAAAGGAAGCTAAGGAACTGGAAATAATGCAGACAATTACAAAAAAAATGTAGGACTTGGAGCCCAGACCCTATGAAGAATAGAATTCTTTATTGACCAGTGTGATTGGACACCCAAGGAATTTGTCTTTGGTGCATATGCTCTCCGTGTACATAAAAAGAAAAAAATACATTCATCAAGAATCATAAGATACAGCACTTTGTGATAGTCATAGAGTACTAAATAAACAATAAAATCATACTAGGAAACAATAAAACAATATAAATCATAAAGATACAAGCAGCAAAGTTATGGTCATAAGTGGGAAAACATAGATAATAGGAAGGATGAGAGAAGAAGAATAGTAATACAGTTTTAGTAAATAGTTTGTCAGTTATATTGGTATACACTGACAAATTATTTATATTTACAGTGTATATTTATAGTGTATTAGAGCAGGGGTCACCAATCTTTCAGACTTCAGGGACCACTAAATTAAGAATTTTAAATTCCGCTACCACTAATATGAATCCAGCGTGCTGCTTGCTGAAGTGTCTGTACTCCTGGTAATGGGATAGGGTCCTTCAGGCTCTTAGCTTGACTGCATGTTTCTGCAAGAGCCATTTGGATCAGTTTCCCACAGAAAAGTAAACACCAGGAGCCACAAAACCTGGGTGGGCATGAACAGCTCAATGTCACTCACTCCCCTATGACCCTCTCAGCCATGTCTATCCAGGTTTTGTGGCTCCCAGTGTTTTCTTTTCAATGGGAAACAGGTATTTCTCCATTGTGGGAGGAAGCATAGACTCCAAATTGACTGGGATTCACCAGCAGCGATCACGTGATGAGTCAATGTTAATATAAAAGCTATCGCCTTTCCTGGTTAACTCCAGTGTTTTCATCGACTCAGCTCGCTGATCACTGTTTGCCAGAGTCACCAGTCAGTTAAAGTGTATTCTTCTCCTAATTCACTGCAAGGTATTTCATTCAAGATTTGGACTAAACTTAGATTTCTCAGAGGGGGCAATTTCCCCTGGCTGCGGAGCAGCTTTTTGGCCCTTCCCCTCCCCCCCCCACCGCCTTAGCACGGAGCGGCCTTTTCAGCCGGCAGCCTAATCACTTTCATGAAGGCCAAATCCATTCGGCAGCTAGCGACCAGCATTTTCAGGACTGGATCGGCCTCGTTCCAATCTTATTTCAAAACGCTGTTTTCACGATCCGCTTCATCTTTAAGCGTACCGCCCCCGTTTTTGCTGCTGCTGCCGGCTCATCGGAGGCTGTGGTTCTTATCTCAGCCGGTGCCGATAGTTCGTCATTCGCTATCTCCTCCTTTCGACTAATTATTGTGGCAAAATTGCTTCCAGGACGCCTGTGGTCCCTCCCTGCCTGTTTTAAAACTATTTTTCTCCGCTGACCATCTGTGTAGAGGCCGCCATTGTTTTTGTCTTATCTAACTGAGAAGAAGTGGGAACAGGCACCATCTTGCCTTCTCGTCCCTGGAAAGGGTGCGAAAATTCCGGCGCCAGTTTGCCTTGGATCAATTAACTGAATTTTCATTAATTTCCTGATCCGTTTGTCTGCTTCTCTCCAAGGAAACTTTTACTTCTGTACATAGTTGGTTTATATATATATATAAAAACACCTACAGTTCAGATATATGCTCCTTATTTCCCAGTTCATTAGCGCCCCCTAGTGTCAGTTTTGGGCATCGTTTAAAAAAAAAACCCAAAATCAGAAAAGAAGAAAAATAAGATAAGTTAAGTACAGATATATATTAGTTTAGTTAGTGTATAGATTAGATATATATTTAGAGTTAGAGATATACATATAGATATAATTAATAAACATATCCAATATATACCTTCATCTACAGTTATTCTCAGTCTCCTCCTGCAGGCTTCACAGTAATCTGTTGAAGTTTTTTATTTTTCAAAATGGCCAACTTACCACCAACTGGCTCTGATCCTACCTGTGCTTCTAAGGATCCTTTGAATCTAGCAGGACCGGCTGGTCCTGAGAAGGCCTCTAGTCCCTCCAAGACAGGGAGAAAGGCCACTTCTAAACATTCAAAGAAAGAGGACCAGGTGGCTCTCCATCGCCACAAGGCCATTGAGAAACAGGTTAAGAGAGCAGAACTTAGAACAACAGACACGGAGTTAGCCTTACCTACTGTCCAGCCCACGATAGGTAGGATGTCTCCAGACCCTGCTGGTGTATCTCCTGCTCATTCTGTGGAGCACAACCCGCCTCACACGCCACATGACAACACTACTGCTACTTCCACACAGGGCGAGGCCCTTGCTGATGTGGTCAATGACTTGAAATCCTCTATTCTGTCAGCTATTACTCAAGGTCTGGCTGCTATACAACAGGCTCAGCCACGAAGACCATCTTCCACTTCTCCCTCTTCAGCACATCACGTGCCTGCTGATTTACCAGACTCAGACTTATGGCCCAGCCATTCTCAGGCCTCATCTCACCACAATTCTGATTCGGAAGCGGAGGAGGATGAACTTGTAGAGGGTACTTTTTCGGATGATGAAACTCAGTTGCCAGAGGTTCAAACCGTACCAGGTCTGTTTCCACCAGCCTTGTTTCGCTCTCTCCTCTACAAAGCCAAGGCCACTGCTAAGCTGGGGGACACTTCAACCTCTTCTGAAGGTAAGGAGTCGGATACTGGAGCTGATAACCCTCTATTTACAACACCACCAACGCGCACAGATGAAGTACCCACTCTGCAGATAGTCCTGGACAGTATTCAGAAGCAGTGGTTGAAGCCTGCTTCCCAAGTGGCCCCTTCCGCCAATGAGAAAAAGTTTTATTTACCGGGCAAGGCCCTCAATGACCTCTTGCAGCCTCAAACGGTTGAGGACCCGGTTGTGTCCTTACTCTCTATTACCCCAGTCTCTGTGGAGCCTTCTGATTTATTGAAGCCCGAGGACAAGAAGCTTGAATCCGTATTGACATATGGTCATCTGTCTGCTTCATGGGCCATCAAGGCGGCTTCTGCAGCCACGTTCTTTAACAGGACTTCGTTCATGTAGCTTCGACAACTGTAAGAATGCCTGTCCTCAACTGATGTCAGGCTGCATCAGGACGTTAGTAAGATCATTGCAGCCGCTCAGTTTTCCGCAGATGCCACCCTTGATGCCATTTGTTTTTCTGCTAGATCTATGGGGGCGTCCTCCACCGGCCGAAGGCTTCTCTGGCTCCGGAACTGGCAGGCGGAGGCTAAAGCAAAGTGGCGTTTGGCTTCAGGGCCTTTGCAAAATGATAAGCTCTTCAGCACTGCACTAGAACCATTACTAATCAAGACCAAGGACAAGCGCAAGATCCTGCCATCCCACGCCAGGCTGTCCAGTCGCAGATTCACACTGTACCCTAAGTCTCAACCCTTCAGAGCTCAGCCATCGACTTCTTCTGCACCCAGTCCAGCGCCAGCACAGACCTTTCAGTACCAGCCCCGCACATTCTCCAGGCGCTCAGACCGCCCCCAAGACTTCAGGGACAGGTATAGGCAGTTCCCTCAGTCCAAACGTCCCTTTAGAGGGGCTAGCGGTTGCCCCGCTAGACAGCTATTTCTGCTGGGAAAGCACAGTCTCAGATAAGTGGGTCCTCCATACCATCAGTAAGGGGCTATCTCTCGAATTCTTCTCCATTCTCCCTGACTCTCCTCCCGTTTGCTCGTAATCCTCAGACCCCCACTTGCAGAGGTCTATGCAGGAGGCCATCTCACATCTGTGCCATATCAGAGCCATTGAACCTGTTCCCTCTTCCCGGAGACATTCTGGGTTTTACTCCAGACTTTTTCTGGTTCCAAAGTCATCGGGGGAATGGAGGGCAATTCTGGATCTTAAACGCCTTAACCGTCACTTGGTTTACAGACATTTTAAGATGCACACCTTACACACCATCCTGGATTCAGTTAGGAAGGGCGACTTCCTAGCTTCGATAGACCTATCTGAGGCTTACCTTCACATACCCATCCTTCCACAACATAGACGTTTCCTCAGATTCTTGTTCCAAGACAACCACTATCAATACGCCACTTTGCCGTTTGGTCTGTCCTCCGCACAGAGAACATTCACCAAGGTCCTTATGGCTTTACTGGCTCATCTTCGCTCGATCCCAATCCGGATCCAGAGCTACTTAGATGACATCCTTATTCAGGCTGCCTCCTACACCCAGGCTACGGAGGATGTTAAAACCACAATTCAGACCCTATCGTATCATGGTTTCCTCATCAATTACCCCAAGAGTCAACTCATGCTGACCACTCGACTCCAACATCTGGGAGTTATCATTGATACGTCCTTGTTTCACGTTTTCCTTTCGGAGGACAGCATCAGGGACCATGTTGCACAGGTCCAGCGGCAGCACTCTGTGCAGATAGTAACCCTGTCCAGTTTGTTAGGGAAATTCATCTCCTGCATCTCGGCTGTCCCCTGGGCCAGGCTACACTCCAGGCCACTGCAATGGTTCCTACTCCCCTTCCAGAAGCAGGGTCAGGGTGATTCCCCCGCCCTCATTCACGTACCTGCATCAGTCAAGCAGTCCTTGAGTTGGTGGAGTTCGGAGGTCCTAGAGAAAGGCTGTCCCCTACGTGTCCGTACCTCTCTAACCATCACTACGGACGCAAGCCTAATGGTCTGGGGGGCACACATGGGGGCAGACATGGTTCAGGGACAATGGTCCACTTCAGAACAACTGCTCCCCAACAATCTCCTGGAGCTTCGTGCCATCAGGCTTGCCTTACTCCACTTCGAGAGCTCCATCCGAGGGGAGACTGTCCTTATCCTCACTGACAACGTGGCGGCTAAAGCCCACGTCAATAGGCAAGGGCATACCAGGTCCAGCGCCCTCGTGGCAGAGGCCTGGCAGCTGTGTCTCTGGGCTGAAGACCGCTCCATTTCTCTACAAGCTCAACACATCTCCGGTACTCAAAACCTGCAAGCAGACTGGTTGAGTCGCTCACAACTGGACCATTCGGAATGGCAATTATATCCGGGCCTGTTCCACAGGATTACGGCCAGATTTGGGATCCCTTCGGTGGACTTGTTTGCAACCTGGACCAATACACAGCTTCCCAGATTCTATTCTCGTTATTACCATCCGAGGGCGGAGGCCACGGACTCGCTGAACTTCCCTTGGCCTACTGGCTTGCTGTATTTTTATTATTAT
>JAEANM010006352.1:0-18680 GCA_017656035.1 Myanophis thanlyinensis | reverse complement strand
AAATAAAATAAAATAATAGAAAAACAGTCCACCCAAACCTCCATAGAGCTCCAGCACTGCAAAGCAGTTGCTTGCCTGGCATGACCATTATGCCTAAAGGACTCTTCAGTTGACTGTCAGTGAATTTGGAAGGCAGAAAAAAGGTGTTCACTGGATTCTAGGTTAGGAAGACATTCAGTTATTGGCTGTTTAGAGTTTTTCAACTTTGGCAACTTTTAAGATGTGTGGACTTCAACTCCCAGAATTCCTCAACCAGCATGCTCAGTCAGAGAATGGGTACCCAGAACTACTTTAAGAAATGTTCGTAAGGAGAAGGGATTCACAGTAGCACCAAAGTTAAAGCTCTTGACAACTGGAGCCATTCTCTCCCAGGCAGTTGACTTGTTGAACTCAGGAGCTGGCAGAATAAGATTAAATATAGCTAAATTTCTGCAACCATTGCAAAGGAAGCACAACTAGATTGTGGAGAAGCTGGACAAGGGTATGTTCTACTCACACTCATCCCTTTTGGCCTCCTTTTAATCCTCCATGTAGTCACAGGTATATTTGTGTGAAAATCAGAATGCTGTCAGAGATGATGATGCTAAAGAAAATCTACTCTTCTTTAGAATGTCACCTAGATCTCAGAATTGGCCATTAATTCCTCCTGAATCTAGATGCATGGGTAACAACTGTCCAGGAGGAGTTAATATAACTTAATCTAATCTTAATCAAATCTGGAATTGTTTAGAACTAAATGTGAAATACCTGGATCACCTTAAGCTACCTTTCCTATTTATATAGTAAGCAACTGACCAGCCAAAGGGATTGATCAAATATGTTATTCTCCCTTCCTTAATATTTATGCCAATATATGCCAGCTCTTGAGATAGATCTTCAAATATGGTACAGTTAATCCTTGAGTTAATATTCATTTTGCAACCGTTCAAAGTTATAATAGTACTGAAAAAGTGACTTATGACCAATCCTCACACATACTACCATACATGCAGCATCTCTATAGTCATGTGACCAAAATTCAGTTGCTTGGCAACTGGCATGTATTTACGATGGTTACATTATCCTGAGGTCATGTACAGTAATTGCCATTTGTGACCTTCCCAGCTGAAATGCCAAGTCAAAGCTGGATGAATTTAAAAACTGCTATGATTTGCTTAACCATGGCAAAAACAGTCATAAAATAAAGTGTGACTCACTTAACAACAGCCTTGCTTAGCTTTAGAAATTCTGGTCCCAATCATAGTTTTAAATCAAAGACTGTCTGTATTGGGAATAGGACGACTCATAGCAGCCAGGTGGGTGTGGCTGGATGGGCGTGGCCATGAGCACCACCAAGTAGGTGTGTCTGGGTGGGTGTGGCCAGGTTGATGCGGAGGATTACCGGTAGGTGCAGTCGGCTCAGCACAGATGGCTAGGGGTGGCTGAGTGGGCATGGCCAGGTGAATGCAACCAGGTGGGTGTGGCCAGGTGAGTGCTGCCAGGTGGGCGTGGCCAAGTGGATGCAGAACAAGTCACCCTGGGAAACTGGACATGGAGCCAATTCAGCGCCCCACCAGAAAAAAAAATCACCTGGAGACCTGCTGGCAAACAGGAAGCAGGGAGGCTGCAAAATTTGAAAGGCCAGGAGTGGATTTATCCTCCCTGCCCCTCCCCACTTGCAGAAACGCTCAGTTTCCCTTTCTCCTTTATGGGGAAAAGTTTCCCTGCAAAGTTTAAAAGGGAAAGGAGGAGGGGAGCTGGGTGGATTCAGCTGTTTAATTTGATGAACTCTGCAAAGAAGGATCCAACTTTACCTGCTCATTTTCTTTTTTATCAAAACTGTTTCCCCCCCCCTCCACAATCATTCTGGCTAGATTTTTTTTTTTTTGGTCAAAAAGTTTGTATGTGATACATGATATTTCAAAACAGTACTATTGATTTTACTTTTAGGATATTTTGGGGTCGAGTGGAATCGATTTCATATCTCTTTGCCTAGTTAGCATAGTAAAACTAACAAAGACATATGAAATTGATTAGACTAAGGTGAGGGCATAAAACTGATAGTAGAATAAGCAAAGGACTCTGGAAATAATAGATAGCAGCAATCCTCCTCATATTGCCCCTAGAAGATACTGGTGAGCTGGAAGAATTTTTTTCTTTTCCTTTTTAAAATAAAACTATTAAATTTAAAGGAACAAAGAACAATTCAAAAGAGAAAAACAGATTTAAAAGGCCAAGCTGGAGTTTGCAATTACAGAGCTATTAGTCATAAAAAGCACACAACCTTTTTTAGCACTTCTCCTACAATTACTCAGTGTGCATCTCATGCACATATTCTAAACAAAGCAAACACAGCCTTGTTGTGTTTGTCATGTGCCTTCTAAACTGCAATTGTGGAAAACTATCAGTATTCCTCCTCACACGTGAAAGGAGCTCCTACATAGCAGTAAATCCCAACTTGTTATGGTTGTTAAAAACTAATTAAAATGGAAATAATACTAAGCTGCAAACAGCCTTTCTCAGAGTCAAAATCAGGAAGGAAAAGAGCCCAGCTGCATCTTAAATAAACAGGAAGACAAAACAAAGTTCTTGAAAACTAACACTCGTTAAAATAAATAAATAACTGTATTCCAGATGTTGAGAACATAAAACTAGCCGGATGGGAGCAAATTATAGCCAACGGCCAAAGAAAATACCATCCTTCTCTCCTATATCAAAAATGTGCAAGGGTTCGTTCCTAAAATGTCCTTCCTATTTATATTAATGAGGATTATGGTACTTGCAAATGAAACTTGCAAATACACCCTCTGCTATGGCAAAATGTGAACTCAAGCACACCCTTGCATTGTTAACAATAGAGGTTTTCTAATCCCAGGTACAAAAGTGTTGTGCTGCAGCATCGGTTTCCACAAAAGGAAACACAATTTATGTAGAAGAGTCTGCAGGATTGGAGGCTGTCATCTTAAACGAGGAAAACAAAGTTGTACCTTCAACAATGCAAGCTCGTCTGCTTTTGCACATGTGTGCAAGGTCACACAGCACACACAAAATAGTTCATCATGACAGTGTAGCGTGACCTTGTTTTTGTCATTTTTTCACCCTGCCTATCCCTCTTGCCTCAGATGCCTCTGAATTTATGAATGTCTCTTCTCAAGATTTTATCTCACTCAATTTCATGGAACTTTATTCTCTTCTCCATAGCCACCAATTTACCCCTCCAAATTGAGGAGCAGTTTTCCATGCCAGTGTTTATCTTAAACCTTATCTTATGCCAGTGTGATGGATTCGGCAAGGATTTTACCTTCCATCCTGTAAGCTGACTGGCATGTCTTCCAACTGATTGCCATTGCCCTCCCTGGGTCCCTAATGATACTGTGAATTCTGTGAGGCTTTGAAAAGTGACCCAATCCAATGAAAGAGACTGGAAAAAGGCAGCAAGATGGCACTCTACCTTTCTTGCTTCCTTTTCACATTTTCATGATACAAATACAATCCTCCATTACATAGTGAAACTATAGAAGATGAACGAATGGTGGCAAGGGAAGAAGAGGAAAAGTCCAGCATCTAGGAAGTGAAATGGTTTCTCTGGAGAAGGAAATGAGCCAGCAGTTAACTGGATCACTTTTCAAAGCCTCACAGAGATTTCACAGCATCATGGGGACATAGCGAGGGAGCAATGACAATCTCAGACCCTGACTAGTGTCTGTATGAACATGGCCCCAAGTATGTGCATAGTATGTGCATTTCTCAACCTTGGCAGCTTGAAGATGCCCAAATTCTGGCTGGGGAATTCTACGGAATTGTGGGAGTTGAAATCTGTACATTTTCAAGCTGTTGAGAAGCCCTGCTATAAACAATATGAAACTTCTGAAACCCTACAGTCTGAGGTAATTCAATATGTGACTTAGAGCAGAGTTCCCCTCAATCTTCTTGGCTTTGCGGACTGACGGGGGGGGGGAGAGGATGGTTCCACGCAAATGGCAGTCAACCACGCACACGTAGCTCCATTTGGTCATACTGCTGAGGATGCAAGCATGCGCTTTGGCAGCCCGATTCTGAATGGCTCAAGTAGAGTAAAAGGCCACGGCCCAGGGGTTCCAGACCCCTGACTTAGAATGTGCCTTGGATTCCAGATCCTTGAATAAGAAGATAACTTGTGTTTTGTCTTTCTGAAAAGTGTGTTGAAGTTATTTCTAAACCCCATCAACTTCACTAGATGACCTTCAACGTTTAATATGCAGAAAGAGGAAGTTTCATCTGTATGCATTTTATCAAAGGTGTGTGTACACATTCTCACACTTACCATTGTATATGCCGATCCGGCCATCTCCTCCACACAGTTCACTGGACTTGCCAAAGCAGACTTGATCACATTCCACAGCACTCACTTGCTGGCTGTGCCGGATGTCCCCTTCATGGCCACAGAAACAAGCATAACCAGCTTCCACTCCAGCAAACTTTTCCAAAAGGGGAGAGGAAAATAAGAGACGATTTAAGATGGAGCCATCTTTTTAACTGCGTGGCTAAAATGGTGAAACATGAAATTTTGCAAGGAAACAAGGATAGGACAAGCAGCTGTCTTAAAGGAAATTCAAGTCTTCCTATGACATACTTGTAGACTTAAAACCATGTTTGATTTAATCATGGTTTACTGAATTAGCCAAATTAGTTGGGTTCACTCAACATGCTAGACTATAAATCATGATTTACAGACCATAAAGACTGTATTTGCATGATAAACTATTGAGCCAGTTGTCCACTTTAGGGCCAGAAGAAATGGTTTACTTTCTATGGAGTAATACCAGCAGATGTATGTTTCCATAACATAAAAGGGATGGAGAATATGGAAATAATAGGAAAAGAGCCAAAATTACCTGTGAGAGCCCCAAATTCTTGCTATTTCCAAATGAGAAAGCTTAAACAGGTGCCATAATCAAGTCACCAGATTGAATAATGCTTTCCCAGATATTAAAAAAATAGACTAATCTCCAAATTCAGTATCTCCAGAACAGAAGCATAACCACGAGGGCAGCCGTCTCAACCAAGTGTGACAAATGGATAACAACTGTGCATTTGTTGCGCTAATAAAAACTGATAGCCTGGAACGACAAAACAAATGCTGTTTGATGGCTGAGCTCTGTTTCACAGAGTGCCAAGAACTGGGCTGATGGGATGAAAATAGAGAAGGGGGATAATATGTGTCTACTCTGCTCCCATCAGTTGTCTCAGAAGACTAGAAAGACCAATCCAAAAAAGGGGAAAAAATAGATCAGTGAGGACACATGCCCAGAGCACGTGAAGAAAATCAAGATTTGGGCCTTCCATGTAAACTGCCTTATTCTGAGGTTCATTCAATCAATCAGAATAGAGCTAGAAGGGACCTTAGAGGTCTTCTAGTCCAACTCTTCTAGCCAAGCAGGAGAGCATATACCATTTCAGACAAGTGACTTTCCTGTCTCTTCTTAAAAACCTCCAGTGATGAAGTACCCACAACTTTTGAGGGAAGTTGTTCCACTGGTTGATTGTTCTCAGTGGTAAGAAGTTTCTCCTTAATCCCAGGTTGCTTCTCTCCTTGATTAGTTTCCATCCATTGTTTCTTGTTTTTCCTTCTAGTGCTTTGGAAAATAAGTTGACCTCTTCCTCTTTGTGTCAACCTCTCAAATACTGGAATGCTGCTATCATGTCCCGCCTAGTCCTTCTTTTTTCTAGACTAGCCAAATCCAAATCCTGCAACCATTTTTCAAATGTTTTAGCCTCTTCAATCAATCATCTTATTTCCTCTTCTTTGCACTTTTTCCAAAACTGATCAAAATTGGATTCCAGCCTTACCCAAGGGTTTATAAAGCGGAACTAATACTTCACATGATTTTGATTCTATGCCTCTGTTTATACAACCAAGGATTGGGTTAGTTTTTTTGGCTGCTGTCACACACTGCTGGCTCATGTTTTTGTGATCATCCACTAGGACTCCAAGGTCCCTTTCACAGTTACTGTTTTTGAGACAGGTTTAGCCTAATCTGTACTTGTACCTTTTGGTTTTTCCTTCCCAAGTGTGAAATCTTGCTTTTCTCCACATCAAAGTTCTTTTTATTATTATTATTTATTGCATTTCTATACCGCCTCCCTCCTGAAGGACTTGAGGCGGTGTACAGCCTAATAAAAAATATGAATATACAATTAAAACCAAATTAAAATTACAAATAGATATAATGGCCAATCAGTTAAAACCCCAATATAAAACAGTTAAAAGTTAAAAATTGATTAAAAATTTAAAACTAGTTTAAAACAAATTTAAAAACCCCATTAAGTACTAGGCCAGACCGGCTTGCTGAAACAGGTGGGTTTTTAGTGCGCGCTGGAAGGTCCGCAGGTCCGTAACGGTCTGGATCTCTGGGGGCAATTCGTTCCAGAGGGAGGGTGCAGCCATAGAGAAGGCTCACACCCTCGGGGCTGTCAAATGACACCGTCCAGACAGTGGAACCCTGAGGAGGCCCACCCTGTGGGAAGGCACAGGTCGGCTGGAGGCTGATGGTTGGATGCGGCCAATTGTTCAAGTCTGTCAAGATTGTTTTGGATTCTAAACTTGTCTTCTGGGATGTTGGATGTTGGTCATCATTTGATTTGCTTTTTAGATCTTGTACCTTGAATTTCAAATGAAGAATGGAGAGCTGGTTGCCTGCAGATTGCTGAAGATGCCGTGATCAGCAAACAAATCAACTGGGAAAGCTTTTTATAGGACGGAGACATGCACTGTTACCCATCAAATCAAGCAGCAGCTGCTCAAAGCTCAGTAGTTAAGATCAGTTCAGAAAAGCTGGCAAATCAACTATCCATATATCAATATTAAATAGATAGCTCTTTATTAAAAACCATGGATCAGTGGCCAGCAGGACCTCTATAGCTGCCTTGATGGTATTTGTTGAAATATGAGAGATGAGCTATCTTGGCTACCCATTAATAGAAAAAAAAAAGAATGGTCATACTGTTCTTAATGGCAACTTTAATTAGTTTAATGGGGCGTTAAGAGTACAAATGAAAAAGAGATTGAGATTACAAATGGGGGTTCTCTATCAGATATTTTTATTCAGGGAACTAGAGCTTTTTGGTTCCCAGTTAGAGAAATAGACAATCACTTATATATGAGCCAGCTGTGTGCTGCAGCTGCCAAAGAAACTGACACAGTTCTAGGCTGCATTAACAAAGGGATAGAATCAAGATCACGTGAAGTGTTAATACTACTTTATAAGGTCTTGATAAGACCACACTTGGATTACTGCATCCAGTTTTGGTTGTCACAATGTAAAAAAGATGTTGATATTCTAGAAAGAGTGCATAAAAGAGCAACAAAGATGATTAGGGGACTGGAGGCTAAGACATATAAAGAAAGGTTGCTGTAATTGTGTATGTCTGGCTTAATGAAAAGAAGAGGTGACATAATAGCAGTGTTCCAATATCTCAGGCGTTGCCACAAAGAAGAGGGAGTCAACCTGTTCTCCAAAGCACCTGAGGGTAGGACAAGAAGCAAGGGATGGAAAATCAAGGAGAAAAGCAACCTAGAATTAAGGAGTAATTTCCTGACAGTTGGAACAATTGATCAGTGGAACAACTTGCCTCCAGAAGTTGTGAATGATCCAACACTGGACGTTTTTAAAAAGAGATTGGACAACAATTTGTCTGAAATGATATACGGAGCAGGGACTTGGACTAGAAGATTTCCAAGGCTCCAACTCTGCTATTCTGTAGTCACTAAATGTTGTATTCTAAATTTCTTTATTCATCAATAATTATAAATCAATACATAAATTCATTAATTCTGTATTGATGAATTCCTAATAGTCTCCAGGCCCACACTGGCAAAATTTGTTTTGCACTGCTTTGTATCTCTTTGAACCAGGATACATCCTTATATATACACCAATGTTAAAGGTCATTAAATTACCCTTCTTAAGCTTTGCAAACCAAGTCAGATTAGGGAAGACAAATCTAAAAGCATACTGTATTTGAAACAATGTCAGGATTCTATGTTTAAATTAAAAACAAGCCTAGAGCTGCATCACATAAGCAAGTGGTGGAATTCAATTTTTTTTTACTACTGATTCTGTGGGCATAGCTTGGTAGGCCTGGCTGGGTGGGAGTCATGTGACTGGGTGGGCAGTTTCTGTAAGCAGGGCAATAAAGATTAGGCTAGAAACAATACCAGAATGGTTTTTTCCTGCCTGCCTTATAGCCCAGTAAAGTGGAAAAAAACAAAAGGTTTCTTTTAACAACTGGTTCTCTGAACTGCTTAGAAAATTTACTACCGGTTCTAGCAAACCTGCTAAAACCTGCTGAATTTCACCTCTAAACATAGTTCAACTGACCATCATTTAGGATGTGGTGTAAATATGGCTACCCTCTACAATGTATTTAACAGAGCTTTCTCCCAGATAAATTGCTAATTGGTTTGAAGCCTAAATATATATATTTTGTTCTTTCCACAGTTGAACCAAAATAACACAAAATAATGCCCTGGAGTTAATCTCTTGGCCATCTTTTTGTCGTGTACTACCATGATTTAGATCAACATTAGGGTCCTTTTCTTACAGATGTTTCATTACCAAACTAACATCATCAGTGCTAGCTAGCCCTGTTTTGGTGATGAAACCTCTGCAAGAAAATTACCAAGCTCAGGAGGCACCCAAGGACCCCACAATGAAAACCTGAGCTACAAATATTCTCTTCTATCAAAATCAACATTAGTGCAAACAGAGCAGGAAAGCAGAGAGATCTGTAGTTGGTCAGGGTATAGAGTGATCACCATAATTTATTTTGATCAATGATCAATGCAGAAAAAAAGAAAAATAGTGTATATATGCATTTAAAACATGTAGAAACCACCACAAAACAACTACGTACACAATCTAGGAATATATTGTATTTTTGCTGAGATAATACCATATTTATGGATTCTTAAAATAACCTATAGTTCTATGCCAACTTATTGCACTTAATTCAGTGGCAATTACTTCTAATTACCACTGCATGAGCTTATACTGCAATTTCTGTAATCTTGTGTACTTATTGTGCTAAGTAAATATGGAATTTATTTCAGCTTAAGTTACCGTAATACGATGCATGGAACCTAACTTACATGTCTTCTATTTAACCAAGAATAATGCAGTATGTTTTTATGTATATTATATTACACATGGAGCAAGAGGCCCCTATTTTTTTTCTCAATTTCAGAGAGACTGGGCACAGTGCAATCATTGCCCTTCTCATTCACAGGGACTAGACATAAAGAGCCAGTATTGAACAGCGATTCAGGTATTAGACTGGGACAGGAAGACTCAAGTTCAAATCCCCACTTGGACATGGAATGTATTGGCTGGCTTGTCACTCAGTGCAACTTACCCTACAAAATGCTGTCGTGGGGGCTAAAACAAGGATGAATCTCCCTTCCATTCAATGCAAGGAAAAGTGGCATCTGTATACAATTAATGAATACTAAGCAGTAAAATGGTTTATTATCATTGCATTGTGGCAAACATAAGAAAACATTTTTCTTTACAGTGCACTCTAACAAAAGATAATTTTTATTTTGTACAGAGGTAGGAGAGGAATGATTATTCTTGATCCAGGTTCTGCAGTAGTTTGGGGTGGGGCACTAATTTAACTACCTTTTTCTACATTCCCCCCCCCCCCCCAATGAACCTACCATACAAAATCTGGGTTTTTTTCTCTTAATTTTATAAATCCTGGCATGTAGCTATCACACATTCCAGAATCCAGTTTCATTTACTGAGTCCATTTCATCTGAGTCCTGGCTAACTAAATAGACAGCAGACCAGGAAATGGTTAAACTAGCCGTGATTATTGTATTGGTCTGTAAAACTGATTTGTTTAACAAACATTGATTAAAACAAACCTTGGCTTGGCGTGAAGTGTCCATAACCTAACGAAGTAAGTACATTCATTAATTGATGATTGTTGGTGGGAAAGAAAAAAAGGAGAGATTTGTCATCTGGCCAGTGGTTGGTTGGACAGCAGCCACCAGTAATTTTCTCTACAATAAGCTTTGAGCTGATTCACTCTGAGCAGTGGAAGTACGTTGATGTGAGCAGGGCAAAGAAGCTGGAATGAAAGGGTTTGGGTACTTCAAGCCATCTTGGCAAGTGTCCTGCGGTACTATTCCCAATTTATTTTTTGATCCCCAGACCTGTTACAAATAATTGCCCCAATGTGCATACAAATATCTGGTGTTTGCTTTGGAACTTGGAATGACAAGTTAGCACACTATAGATCAGGTTCACAGGGAGCCCATGAAGGTGCAGTCTTACTGTCTTGCGGCTTTTCTTCCAGCACTGCATCATTAATAGAATGGAAACGATAATTCAATGAGAATAAAGTATGTGATAAGAAATACAAAATATCTTCTTAGAATAGAATAGAGCTGGAAGGGACCTTGGAGGTCTTCTAGTCCAGCCCCCTGCTCTGGCAAACCATTTCAGACAAGTGACTGCCCAGTCTCTTAAAACCCTCTAGTAATGATGTGCCCACAATTTCTGAAGGCAAGCTGCTCTCTATTAGGAAGTTACTCCTTAATTCCAGGTTGCTTCTCGCTTTAATTAGTTTCCAACCATTGTTTCTTGTTCTGTCTTCTGGTGCTTTGGAAAATAATCTGACCCTCTCTTTGTGGCAGCCACTCAAATACTGGAATACTGCTCTCATTCTCCCTAATTCTTCTTTTCTCTAGACCAGCCAAACTCAAATCCTGCAACCATTCTTCCTATGTTTTAGTCTCCAGGCCTTGATCATCTTAGTTGCTCTTCTCTGAACTTTGTCCAAAGTCTCAACATCTTTTTTGTAGTGTGGTGATCATTATATCTTTCTTCTTCTCCAGCCACCACCCTCATGCAACATGGATCCAAAATGTGAAGGTAATCAAGAGACTAGATATTTCTATGTAGCCATATTCTGGTGCTGAGTTTCCCAGAAGGAGACAGAGAAAGACAAAGTGGTTTTAAATACCGTACATCCAGGAGGAGGTTGGGAGAAAGAAAGTTTCAGATCAAAGGAGCTCCTTCTCTCCAGGTGTGACCAGATTCTACCTCAAAGACTTGTAATACCCTATGCAAATTAAAATGTTCCTGTTTACCTTTCTGCTCATTAGTCATGATTTAAATAATCCAGAATTAATCAGAAGATGTTTGCATTTAATTTCTACATTTCTTCGCTTTTACAGCTAAATCTCTGTGGGCTTGCAGAGGAATCAAGCAATCATCACAAGGCTGGCTTTGGCTCACTTCCCCTGAGATTTTTTACCCATTTCATATCTGCTCAGTTGTTTCTATATCTCTTCCCCCACCCCACCAAAAAAAGGATAGGCCTACCTCCTCTGTTGTGGTTCTTCACAAGTGTGTTGGGGTGACAGTTCTAAGAATTCCCAACTAAACCTATAAATGAGAACGATTACACATTGAGGCAGTGGTGGAATTCAATTTTTTTTACTACCGGTTCTGTGGGCGTGGCTTGGTGGGCGTGGCTGGGGGAGTCATGTGACTGGGTGGGCAGTTTCTGTAGGCAGGGCAATAAAGATTAGGCTAGAAACAACACCAGAATGTTTCTTTCCTGTCACCACTGCAAATTCTGATCTGGAATCCGTATAGCTTAAATCCAGGGCACAATTTCAGAGTATTGTGCATTACAGCACACATAGATAATTAGGCATTGTCAGAGTTGTCACCCAAAACCTCACAAAGGTACCGACCAAACCAACTCTTCTCCTAGGCAAAGATGCAGAAAAGCTATGATCTCCCAGTTTTTACTATTCTCAAATGTCCCAGTGGACTTCTCAGCTCAAGAAATTGCTAAAACCCAAATCTTTTTTTAAAAAGTTCCTTTTGAAATATGCATTTAAATATAGTCTTCAAATGTAAAATGTTTACATTATAGATTTTTAACCAAATTATACATTAATGTGAAAGTATTAATGGTTTGGGAGGTGTATGCATGCAAAGAGGTAGATGGAAATTGCCTGATTTGCCAATAAAAAGCTGCTGTTGTCTCTAAGCCCTTTCTGTTTCTGCTGGAATTTTGGCCTTTAGACAGTTGCCTGATTTGATAGATGGGCCAGTCTTATCTATAGTTAGGCTACACTTAATGCATTAACAGGGACAAGAAAGAAACCCTTTACAGCATGCACAATTTTCCCCCATAAAGTTTAGTCCACAGAGTCCTTTGTATATCTTAGGCAAAAAAAAAAACCATTATGTGTCCAGCTGCAGATTGCATGTTACATATTAAAATAGTTGCAATAATATTTCAAGGAATCTACACAAGGAACCTGATGAAGCTTCTACTGAAGAATTGAAAGACCATGGCAAGGAACTCAATTGTATCATTTCCTAACCAAGTCTTCTCCGGGTACGTTGGATTATATTTGTCACGAGCCCCAGGCATTCCAGCTATGAATGATACAGAATTATGGAAAAGAGAGATGTGGCACAACATCAGTGAAGACAAAATCAGATTGCTCTAGAGCGGTATTTCTCAAACTTGGCCACTTAAAGATGTGTGGAGTTCAACTCCCGTGCTGGTTGGGGAATTCTGGGAGTTGAAGTCCTCACATTTTAAAGTGGCCAGGTTTGAGAAACACTGCTCTAGAACAAGCAATAGGCTTGAACTGAAGCTAATTCTCTCTGCCAAAGCCTCAGTGATCTATAAATAATTTTCAGATTTCATTTAAACCCACATGCCAATGAATGAAAATGGCTCTGAGGGAATGTAGACCTCTGTCACTCTCACAAAGCGGGAAGTCTTCAGATCAATTGAGGTCAGAGTACTTACTGTGCAAGCAGCCTAGAAGGGCTGGATTTTTCCCCCTCTTCTTTCTAAATTCAAGGGTGAGGCATCCTTTGAGACGTACACAAAATGTTTTCAATCCACCTGCACAATAACAGAGGGGGAACAGGCCCTGTTGTCGACTTGAAAACAGTGCCTACCCTAGCTGGTCAGCAAAATAAAAAAATAAAAAAGTAAATTCCAGAAGAGAGACTCTGGAGGTTCTTATAGGAAATAAATACACCCAGCAAGGAACAACTAGAGGCTCTTCTACAGTGGTGGGATGCAACCGGTTTTACTACCAGTTCAGTGCTGCACGGCTTCTAAAATGCAAGTTTTACACCTACCAAAGGCAACCTGGGTGAGTAGGAAGGCTGCGGAGGTACGGAAAACAGCTGTTCCATGCGATTCAGCTGAGCAAAGAAAACACAAAGAAAAAAAAGAAGGGGATATAGGACAGGAAAAGGCAGGGCTGGGTGGGTGAGGCCAAATGTTCGTCGCCACTACCGTTTCTCTAGAACCAGTGCAACCAGGCTGGATACCACCATTGCTCTTCTAGATGAACAGATTGACATTACAAGTTGGCTTCTGTCACAACAGAGTAATGCCTTATGTTCTAAACTTTGTCCAATATAATGCCACTTTATGTGAAAAATGGGAATAGTGAAAGGAATTGATGAAAGGAAACATCAATGCTGATCATTTACATTACAGGTGCATATGCTTGTTTAGTTACAATTATAGTCTTATTTAGTGCCAAGGATTGGGTATGGCGCTATTTTGAATGCTGGTGGTGAGACACATTCTGGGACACCAGGCCTGGAAGCAAGTCATTCTAGGGCAGGCATGTCCAAGCTTGGCAACTTTAAGACTTGTGGACTTCAACTCGCAGAATTTCCCAGCCACCCTATTCTGGTAGTTGATGTCCACACATCTTAAAGTCACCAAGGTTGGACACCTCTCTTCTAGGGGATTTGAAAAGTTCATGCAATGTGTACAGCTCTCTGTAACACAGTATGTTGGCTAAGTTTTGGGAACGAACAGCTCCTAAATCATCTTTGGTGGTCTTACTCTGCCTAATGGCAGGGCCAGCACCCCTGAAAAGTAGGCTCGATTTACATGTTGCACAAAGTTCATATCACCTGGTTTTCACTTCATATGTGGATGAATTCAGCTATTATGATTTGGTTTAAAATTGGTTTATGGCTTAAAGTAATATATTTATTTATTATTCATATTTATATACCGCCCCATCTCCCTGAGGACTCAGGGCAGTTCACAGCAGATAAAAAGACAAAATACATAGCAAAATTTAAAAAACCAATATAAAATCATTAAATTTGCTGGGTTTTTTAAAATAACTTCTATTAAAATTAAATTAATTAAAAATTTTATCCAAATTAAAATACCCCAAGGTATATGAACCCAGCTTTCCATGAGCATCTATCACTCAACTTGCAGTAGACCACACTAAAAGGAACTGTTCAGTTTGTAAAACATCATTAAATATAATTTATCAATTCTTTTTCTTCCTATAAGAAAAGCTTGCGCAGATATCAAAACAAATCACATAACTCATCAAGTCTTTTTCCGCATAAATTACCATGCCTCAGCATATTTTACCAAATTGGTCCATGGATGCATGTACCAGTATACATTGGTCTCACATGTACATACAGTATGTGCTCTCATTTGAAGACCCTATCACCAAATGGATGATTCAGCACCGATGTATCTGAAAATACAAAATTATGTAAATTATAATTCTTTGCATTTGGCATTTGAGCCAAATGTTTTATTACTTCAAATTACTCTCAGTGGATTGCATAACATCTAATACATTAAAATACCCATGATGTAATATTAATACAATTGAGAGAACCTAATAAATAAACAAATACATGTTGAGCTGTTTACAAAAGGTTAAACAAGTGCAGATTAATCATATCTGAGGTGGAAAGATATTCCACAAAATTGGTGCAGCAAAGTGAGCTTCCATCACCTTTACCTTCCAAAAGTGGGGATGTCAAGTAATCCAGAGGAGAAGTACCAATCATTAATACTAATATTACAACTACTATAAGATTATTGAAAGCACTTTCCCCCTCCCTCACATTTACTTTCTACAGAACTGGGAAGGTCCTTTCTAAAAAGCTTTTCCTTCTGTGGGCTGAGATACCTTTTGCATTATAGTTATCTAGCCTGAGGTCTTCCACCTGTCGCTCAAGATCATTCTCACATAGACCATTACAGGGGGACCACCTGTCGGTTTCTTCAGGACATCTGTTTCAGCTGAGATTATGGGGCAGTTGGTCCTGAAGGTATCTCAGAGCTAAGTCATGTATGGCTTTAAAGGCCAAAATCAGCAGTTTGTTTCATACTCAGAAGCCAATAGGAAGCTAATGCAGAGACCAGAGCACCATGTTACATGTTCATGTTAAAATGGCCAACATTTGGGTAGTTGCTTTCTGGAGTAGTTGAAGCTTCCAGGTAGTTTTCAAAGGCAGAGCCATCTGAAGCGGTAGTCAAAGCAGTTTTGAGAGCATGAGTCGCTCCATGTTCTAAGTAGGGCTATGCTGGCGGAGTGCCTGAAGCTCAGCAAAGGTCACAGCTTCCTCCCCTCATTAGCCAAGAGTCCTGGAGGAACCAAGCCAGCGTATTAGCTTCTCCAGTGATCATGCCACCCCATAATGTGACCACACTGGTGACATAAGGAACCTATAATGTATTGCACAAATAGTAATTCTGCCTTGCTTGAATTCAGCTTCAGTATTCAAGTGGCTGTAGAGATGGGGGAGGGTCTACCCAAATTAATAAGCCACGTCCTCCCCTCCCCCTCTGTTTTTGTTTTTAATTTTTATCGAAACAATTCAGAGTTGAACTTTCTTAAATATCTCTTTGGAACAGTTTGCTTTGCAACATCTGAGCAAATTGTTATTGCCTTATTTAGGCTATTTTCCCTGTTCCAAAGATGAGATTATATTTGTAAGAAAAGGGTAAGACTGGGGAAATGGTGATAAGGAAAAATAAATCCTGGAGCTGCACCTGCAAGAAAGGATTGGTTGTTTCAAGAGGCAGGAAATAGATTGAGGGTAGCCCCATGACCTGACAACTGAAGAATTTAGAGAGACAGTTGAATCAGTCCTGGCCCCAGAGCTCAGATGTGCTGACAAGATTAGCAATGGATGATACATATTACAACTTCTTTCACTCCCCAAGTTAAAGCAATTTGAACTAGGTCATACATTCTAATATTAGTATTCATTACATACCTACAGGTATGCTGAGAGCAATAATATTAACATACTTTAAATTGCCATAATCATTGGGGGGGGGTTTGTTTTGTTTTTTAAAAAAGGCATCACTTTTTAGGGGCCCTGATATTTTCTGCATTGTGATGACATTTATAATGTTCCTCTTGCCTGTGTTTAATTTAATTTAACTAACTTACTATAATTGCATTATGTTAATTAATTCACAAAATACAGTAGTTGAGGTTTTTACACAACAAATGGCTTCATCAGGAAGTGCTCTGGCAAAGTATCTTGCAGCTGAAAACCAGAATTCCTACTGTACTTTTAATTCAGTGATCGTTGCATGAAATGTCACGGTTCTGAAAGTATGAATTAGAATACCTTGCGTTGCTATCTGAACAAGGATGGGATGTAAAGCAGATGCTAGTTTTACACACATATTCTGCATTGGATGAGGAGAGCACATCTTTCTCCTTCTGTCCTGGCCACTTTTAACACAGGCACGATTGATAGTATTTTAACAACCCACATCACTGATTTGGTGGTAGCAGTGTCTCATATAGAAAGTCCATACAGAGAGTGGTAAGTACAACCAAGAAGATTATAGGAAGTTCGCTTCCCGTCATTCAGGATACTGCTTATAAGCGCTATGTGCTTAGAGCTCGAAGCATTGTTAGAGACCCCACATACCCACTTCACGGTCTGTTTCTGTTGCTTCACTCTGTGCTGGGAAGCCTAAGCACATTTCCACAGGACTGCCTTTCCATTCCCCAATCTCTCTGGCAAATAGTGCTGAAGCATCTTCATTTACTGCAGATTTCAGAATACAAGTAGTCATAACTTACCAACTGCCTTGTTTAATGACTGTTCAAAATTACAGCGGTGAAAAAAAAACTAGCCTTGGGACTAATCCTCACATTTGCAACCATCACCACAGCATCCCATGGGATCACCATCTGTGTACTTCACAATTGGCTTGAGATGCGCAGGGCTAACAGAGAAAGCGGAAGTCAACTAAGTTGCAGAGATGTGATGTTTTGTTTAACAACTGAAGAGGACATAAGGTTGTAAGCCAGTTGCAGTCACAAGATGTTTTGCTAGGGAGACTGAGGTACATAGCAACAGAGTTGCCAGTCCCAATTGTGGGTGCTAAGCAAGGATTATATTGAAGTAATGGCACTCGCAAAGGATACCTGAATTAATCATTGTTCTCCAGCTGATTAATAAATGTAAAAAAAGGTAGTTAAATCAGTGGCCCACCCCAAACTATTGCAGAACCTGAAGCAACTATAATCACATATCTCTCCTACCTCTGTACAAAAAAAAAGGGTTATAGTCTTTTATTAGAGTGAACTGGGAGCTGTGAAGGTGGCATGAAATGCCATCAAGAAAACAACCAAGCTCAGAAAGCATCAAGAATCCTACAGTTCAACCTGAGCTACAAATATTCTCTTCTATCGCTGTCATGCCATCAATTTTGCAACAAGATAGATTTCCCAAGCTGCTAACCATGATTGTACCTTGCAGTAGTGCTTTCATCCTTGGGGGCAGAGCGGAGGAAAGTAACACTTACAAAGCAACACCTACATAGAGGTACTGTTGGAAGAAAATCCAAGGTCCAGTCCCAAGCCTGGAATAAAATGGAGACTGCTTAAGAAAGAAAGGTCCATTTATTGATAAAGCAGAACCACCAGCAGTGTGTAGTTCTGGGACAACTGACAAAATGGAGTTGAGAGTGGTTGGGCTTTACATGATTCCTATGGGGGTCATATAGGGGTCATGGCTGACTCTATAGGCAAAAGGGGAAATGCAAAGCCTAGGTGTTTGTCTGAGCTAATCTTGTCAACCTTTGGCTTGTTGCTTATCTGGAGTTTCCATGTGACTCAGTCCTTCTGAATGGATTACCAAATCAGCATTTCTAAAAGCGGGCCTCCTCAGTTTCTGCTTGAGGGCAGAGAGACTGGGGCTGGTTTCTGCCTCCCTTAAGATTATTCCCCATTTCTCCTTTAGGAAAATTTTCTATCCTGCCCTTTTAATATCCCCCAAAATATTTCATTCTCTAGGAGGGTGGGTGGGTGCTGACTTTTTACAGTACCAGGAATAAAATAATGAAGGATGGGAAAAGAAAGACTCTAGCAGTCTCCACACTAAAGGAAAGAAAATACACTGCTCCTTTCTTCCACCTTCCGTAAAGCCGTCATGTGGGGTTTAAAAACTCAACCAACCCTAGGCTTGCACTCTGCTGAGTCCCCACTGACAAAAGTGTGGAAACTGATATAGCTCTTATCAGTTTTGCTCCCGCTCCCTTCCTCTAGGTTATGGTCCAGGCAGGAACACTTAGAAGAATCACAACAGTCCAAATCAAGCTTTGCTACATTTCACAGTGAGATCAGCAAGAGTGTGTGAATGTATTTGTTTGCCTACAAAACACTTAACCTCATAGGCTCAGTTGTGTTCCCGAGGCAGCGTAGTAAAGACAGATTTCTTGCATTTCGTTTGAAGGTACCAGCCAAGCTATTCCTGGTTGGCTTCATTTCACCATCTAGACCAGACATGGGCAAACTACGGCCTGCAGGCCACATCCGGCCCGTTGGGCTTTTTAATCCGGCCCGCCGAACTAGTTAC
>JAEANM010006351.1:0-18681 GCA_017656035.1 Myanophis thanlyinensis | reverse complement strand
GGGTCACAGGATCAAACTCAACCCAAGTTGTCTGAGCCAAGACCGGCCCTGCCTCCCCATCCAGACCCGCCCAGTCCAAGTCCAGCCTACTTGCTCCTTCCCTTTCTCCCTCCTTCCTGTCACATTGAGTATAGACTTGATATTGGTTTCCCCATTGATTTAATAAAACAATAGATGCCATGTTGCTTGCTGAGGATCAGAAAGGGTATATGAGAGGTTGCAGGAGTCAGCAAGGGTGCTGGGTCCAGTGCAGGTTGGGAAGACTGCATGGGTGGCTAGCTCTATTGAATTTATGCTTCCTATTGGCTTCCCCACTGACTTGTGGGAAGCAATATGAATAATCATATGACTCTAAGTGATTGTGGCAGTGCAGCAGCACCAAAGCATGAAGTCATGAATTGCCAAATTTCAACTCTGGGAGTCACAGATCCCAGATTTTGGATGTGTTATAAAAATTAGCCCCTTTGAAGTACATTGATTCAAAAAATGTTGCCCTGTGATGCACCATTTCTCCCAATTGAAGGTTACAAGCAAACACAAACATTTCAGTAGTATATAGATTTATAATTCCAGCCATTCGCATAAAGGGCTCTAAAGGAGGGGCTGAAATCTAGCCATACAACCAAAATTTCCCTTTATAACTGGTCCCTAATATGTTCCTGTTGCGTGTTGAGTTTTGGAGACAAGATGGGATTTAAGCACAATTGAAGCGACGCCAGACACAAAAGGCCTGGAACTGAGATTGGTCATGAGGGCTTCAGGGCTTGGCATTCCGCCCCTCCCCCCCCACCTTTGAGAAAATGCACAAATCCTGTGAGAGGCCACTTAATGGAATTCTATGTTAATACTCAGGCATCTCTGAATAGAAATCTTTTCTCAGCAGCTAAAATTGGTCAGAGGTCCCCACCTCCGCAGAGCAAGCTCTCTGCCCACATCTTCCTTTGCATGCAGAGAATGGCTCTGTTGCTGACAAGCCAAGAGACCTGCAACAGATTGGACACTGCTATCAGAAGGAGCAGAAGTGTGTATGTGTGGGTGGGGGGAGGCACAGTGTGTGGGCAGCAGAGAAAGGAATGGAACTTCCGTAACTGCAAACTCCACAGCAATGTTTCCTGTATCACAAAGAGGATCCAAAAATAAACTCATAAACTAATCCCAGCTACAAAGGAATGTAGAAATTTAGGATTGTAAGGTACTGACGGTTCTTCAGCATTAGATGGATATGCAATGAAAAACCATGATTGGGTTTTTCAGAGTAAGGAGTGAGAAGGGATGTGCACATGTTTGTTAATTTATAAAAGCATTTCTATATTGGTTTTCAAGATACATTTGAGATGAATCAATATATTTGTTTTGTGTTTCAGACAACTGACAAGCTAAAATGATTCAGATTTACAAAACCAAACAAAACACCCAGTTGGACAGGCAGCAAGCCAGAGTGTCCCAAAAAGTTTCAGTAGGTAAAGAAATTTGGCATTATTGGTATTGAAATTGGGAAACTGCAACTGGAATTGCACAACTAGAAATGAAGTAACAAGAGCAACTTGCTCAAACCATCTGCTTAAAATAACTAAGGCTACCTCAATCCCAACTTTATCCAAAGTCACAGTATACAGCATCCCAAAACACTTGTCTAATTCTGGAAAACATATAAAGTCCCACAAGTACCATTCCTCCTCATCTATAGTAAACAGTAATATTGAAGGACAATTTGAAGTTATGCGCTATCAGAGACAACCATTCTCTCTAAAACGAGGGCCAGACCCTACTTCATCAAATTCCAATCACATATCAATGTTGCCATTTAAAGTTAAAAGAATGAAATAGATGATAGGGAAGATTCCTCTGTTCTGAGACTCTGAACAGTTGCCAGCCCTGGAAAATTCGATGGCTAAATTTGGTGTATTGGTTAAGGCACCTAGCTAGAAACAAGGAGTTGGCGCAGGGTGCAAGTTGGGGACCTTGATCAGTTGTTCTTAACCTTTTTTTAAGCAGACAGTGGCAAAGTACTTCCAAGAAATCTTGTAAGGAAAACTGCAGGGGTTTGTCCAAGCAGTCTTCAGGACTTAGCATTGACCTGAAGTCAATCAAATCCACACATACTAGCATAAAGTAGTTTGATTGTTTCCATTATGGCAGTTACAATAATCAATAAGATATCATTCTCTAGGATCAAGAACTATCTTTTCTGGTATTTAAAAATTATAAGCAGTCTTTCTCCACCAAAGTTACTGTGCACTATTAAATTAATGGAACAAAGATCAGAATTTACATACAGTACATAGCTTCTTCTGTTACCAGAAAGAAAGCAACCTTGCTCTTTTATCCAGACAGTATCTTTGCATCATTTGGCGGCGGGGGGGGGGGGAATGGATACGAATGTGTTCTCATCATCCCCCTCATACATTCAGTTTAATAAATAATGGATTTGTAAAGCGCTGCTTTCTGCTTTTCAAAAATAAAGCTGCAGGTTCCTAGCATGTTTCAGTAAAACGGACGCTGAATTCAGCGTAAATCAGGGACTGGGAAGCGATTAGAGGTACTTTATTTTAAAAGTACTCTAGTAGATCGATTCCTGTTTGGGTAACTTTCAGATACGTGCACTTGAAAGCCCAGAATTTCTCAGCCATATTTGGCCATTGCTGAGAATTCTGGGAGTTGAAGTCTGTAAGTTGTCTCAGGTTGGGAAATACCGAATCAAATCCTGTATCCTGATTTGGGCCTCATAATACTGGAAACTCCTCGAAGGTCTCCAACGAATGGATGTAGTATTTTCTCAGCAACTCCCTCCGATCTCGGAACTTTATTCCGCGCAGTGTAAATAGCACCCAGGTCAGTACAACAACAACGACACAGCAACCCTGCTCTGAACTTTTTCCCCCCCGTGTATATTCCCGAACGTCCGAGTGAGCGAACCTGACAGGTCGCTTACCACGCGCATGCAAGCGCGCTCAGGAAAGCGCGCAGGAACCTAGAGGCGGGGAAAGCGGCAGCAGGCATAGACCGGGGAAGGAAACCCGCTTTGATTTTAAGTGCACGAAAACCGTGCGCGTTTCACCGAGACGGGGCGTACCTACACAAAACTCAGGCTTGTCTGAGAATCTCTACACAGACTTTAAAGCCCAAGGTTGCAAAACGGGGCAAAAAGAAAAGCTGCAAGCCGACGATGCCCGTCCCCGAATCGAGGCGATCTCCACCTCCCCCTTGCCAAGGCGCGCAAACGCCCGCGGCCGAAGACAGGTGGAAGAAGTTGAGGCGATAAAGCGGGCGGATGGGGGTGGGGCGGCGGTAGGAATCCTGTATGTTCTTTCCTGCCTTCGCGCCTGGGAAGCCGTGAGGAGGGAAGGTGGGCGGTTAAATGCCGTGCCTCCCCCTCCCCCGGCGCTTGCGGTGGCGAGGGCTGTTTGATGTTGCTGCTGTTGCAGTTTTTCTGGTCCGAGGCAGAAGCTGCCTGCCGCCCCCGAAGCCTCCCACGCGCGGCAGCAGCAGCAGCTCAGAGCCATCGCTGCTGCCGCCGCCGTTCCATTGTAAATCCGGCGGCGTGGGAGGCAATTCCGTGCCAAAGGCTCAGCGCCGAGGCGCGCCGAGAGAGAAGAGGAGGTGGAGGAGGAAGAGGAGGAGGGGGCGGACAGAGAAGCTGCGACGGAGGGAGGCAGAAGAAGACCATCGAAGCTGGACGGGGGTGCCGCGTCGGGAGCTCTGCGCCTTCTGGCTCTGCCTTTCCGCGGAGAGCCAGAAGAAAGTGCGGCCAGCAGCGAGGCTTCCGAGGCCTTGGGTCCACGCTGGACGGGCACACCGGTCTGGCTGAGAAGAAATCCACTGGCGCGGTAAGATTGCCACGGGGGAGAGGGCGAGGAGAAGGAGAGGAGGGGGTTTGAGGGGTGGAGAACGGGCAGCGGATGAGGTGAGATGAGGAGGGGAGAGGCTTGGAAGCAAGTTCTGGGGAGGGCGGTGTCAAGACCTGCCAAGGAGGCTGTAAAGCCTCGCAGCTCTTCAACGAAATGCTTCTTCCAAGAAGCTGCAAAGGGTGAAAATGGTGAAAATGCCAAGATATTGAACAAAAATTTCTGGGCTCGAGTTTGCTTTTTTTTGTGGGGTGGGGTGGGAGCCACGCCCCCCCCCCCACCTTGGCAACCTTATTTGCTGCCTATTCTGGAGACCTTGAGTCCAATGGGACCCGGTGGATTCTGCACAGGCTCAGACACCATCCCATTTCTCTCAATATATACTTCAGTCAGTCTGTATTCCAAAGAGTTGAACTCCTCACTGGGTATGTAGCCAAGATCTGTAGTGGACAGCACCCCATCACCTTGTTAAATTAAACCTGAAAGGAACTCAAAGGGCGTTTGAGGGGTTACCATGGTGCACCCGGAAAAATCATGCCAGCAGTTGGTATCTGAGAAAGACTAGGTGGCAGGGAAGAGTTTAATATCCTCAGCTAAATTAACATTTGGAAAAAAAAGAACCAGGATAAAAGGAACTTCATCTCTGAGCTTTCAACCTGGGAGTAAAATACTGATGTTAAAATGGATGGATGTTAAGATTATGTACATCCTCATAAAACACCTAATCCTTAATGCTTTATCCAGAAATATATGGTATTGGGATTAAGAAAAACTATATTCCAGATAGTAATCTTAGAATTATAATTTTACAATCTCTTTCCGGAGCTTTAAATGATAATATAAGTAACTCCAAAAGATGATATAAACCGGCAGTATTGTGTTTAAGGTCCTTGGCTAATCTCAAGTAGTCCTCGAGTTACAACCGTAATAGAGTTCAAAAATGACATTGCTAAGTGAAACATTTGTTAACTGAGTTTTGCCCCGTTTTTATAATTTTTCTTGCCACAATTGTTATCACAGGGAATCATTGCATCTATTAAATTTAGTAACATGGTTGTTAAGTGAACCAGGCTTCCCCATTGAATTGGCTTGTCAGAAGGTCACAAAAAGGGATCACATGACCCCAGGATACTTGCAACCCTCATAAATACAAATCAGTTGCCAAGCATCTGAATTTTGATCATGGGGATGCTGCAACAGTCCTAAGTGTGGAAAACGGTCATACGTCACATTTTTCAGTGCTGATGTAACTTTCAAGGGTCACTAAATGAACTATTGTAAGTCGGGGACTACCTGTACTTTTAATACCTACCCTGTTGGCATCTCTAGAGAAGATTGGCAAGAACTATAGAAAGATGTGAAGTTTGCTCTGGAGAGCGTCTGTCAACAACCGTCAATTGCTGTTGGCCTTACCAAGAATCATGACCAGATGAATGAATGTGACTTCTTTATAATTGTCCAAATGTTGCAGGTCTGAAAGTATAGATCTCTCCCCATCTCCTTTACAGTCAGAGAAACAGAAGGGTAGGTCCCTTCTGAGCCTCTTGCCCCGCCCACTATCCAGCTGTTGGTCATGCTGTCTCTTATCTGACTGTTCCCTTGGCAGCATCTCTTCGCCCAGTTTCTCAAAAGTTTTTCCCACATTACAGTCGCATTCTCCATTAGCACCCCCCCCCCGCCTTCCACACCCACATATCTCCCACATATATTCTCAAAATTTCCTCACCCGCTGTTTATCTTCAGCCTCTTCCAAGAAGAGAAAATAATGGCAGCACTGTTGGTATCCGTGGAGTACCAACTCCACCCCAGCCCATTGCTTCACTCTTTTAATGGCCTTGTAATAGAAGACACAGAGCGTGCACAAGGGTGGATAAAGGAAGGAACAAGCAGTGGGCGTTTGGAGGAGTCTGATGTGTGTGTGCATGTTGGTTACTAGGCCCAGCAAGAGGTGTGTGCGGAGTGTTTCTGGTTTGTGCAGAAAATCTAGGTTTTGTGTGTGCGGGCATGTATACTAAGCAGGTTGAAGATATCACACTGGGTTTTCAAAAGAGAGAAGGTTGATTGTAATGCTGATCGAGCTGGTAGTTCAAGGACAAAGACTTTTATGCATGGGGTGCTGTAATTGTAAGTCAGGGTGGTTTACTGTACTTGAAGATTTGTAATAAAGAAAAAAAAACCCCACACAGGGCAGAAATAAAAAAAAATGAAATGGAATACAAGAGCTTTCTTTTGATGGCAAGATTAATAGATTAGAGTTTAGGGTTGGGATGGATAGAGAATGTGCATCCCTAGTGAATTCTAGTGCAAGATCAAATTCTGCCCTTTGTTTAAAAAAAAAAAGGCAAGGAAGAAAGCAGGATCTTAAAGAGTAATTGAAGTTTTCAGCAGCAGTCTGAAAATACGTTTAATAAGAAATATGTCCCACTGAGCACAGTGGGACTTTATTCCAAGAAAGCAAAGGGAGGGTAGTGTTATCAGCATGAAGGAGAGAGAAAGGAAAAGGCTGGGGCTTCGTTTGCCTCAGGAATAAGGCAGTGATGTAGAGGTAACAGAGCAGGGACTATATGAGCTACAACAACACACTTAAGTGGCCTTGTAAAAGGCCTCCCCTGTTTATTGTAGAGCCTAAGAAGACTCTTGGGCTGGATCAGATCCCTTCAGCCAAATTTGGGTCTGTTCATCCAAAGAAATGGAGGAAAATTTCAGTGTAAATCATCTGCTTATATCCTCAAGCCATTGTTTCTGTGTGAATGGGGACACATAGTCAATAAGCAAGTGGGGGAAAAGCCTCTTAATTTGTGACCCTGATACTCATGCTAATATAAACTTGCAAATGTAGTGCAAAAGAAATGCCAAGTATTTTCTATGGTGTTTTCTTTTTTCTCCTGCCTGAACTATGGAGATAAAGAGGAGCTCTGCCCTCCTTCCATTTTGGCTACTACAGGTAGTTCTCGACTTACGCCCACAATTGAATCCCAAATTTCCATGTTAAATGAGTTTTGCTCCATTTTATGACTTTTTTTTGCCATAGTTGTTAAGCGAATCAAGTGGTCATTAAGCAAATCTGGCTTCCCCCATTGACTTTGTTTGTTGGAAGCAGGCTGGGAAGGTTACAAATGGTGATCACATGACTCCAGGACAGTACAACCGTCATAAGTACATGCCAGTTGACAAGTGTCCAAATTTTGACCATGTGACCATGGGGGTGCTACAAAGGTCGTAAGTGTGAAAACTGATCATTGGTGGCATTGTAATTTCAAACAGTCAATAAACAAATGATTGTATGAGGATTACCTGTACTTCGGCCTTCATGGTCTTACTCTGTCACCCCTGCAGGAAATTGGCAATGGCGTTGTTGCTGCCCCGCACACTGGGCGAACTTCAGCTCTACCGCGTCCTCCAGAGAGCCAACCTCCTCTCCTACTATGAAACCTTCATCCAGCAGGGTGGTGATGATGTGCAACAACTGTGCGAGGCTTGTGAGGAAGAGTTCTTGGAGATCATGGCTCTGGTTGGCATGGCGACCAAGCCACTCCATGTCCGGCGCCTCCAGAAGGCTCTGCGGGAATGGGCAACCAATCCTGGTCTCTTCAACCAGCCAGTACCTTCCATACCTGTAAGCAGCATACCGCTCTTCAAGATCTCAGAATCTGGAGGCCACAAGTCACTCACCAATGGGCACACCAGTCCAGTTGAAATCCCTGGCAAAACCAGTGCCACTTCCCCTTCCAAAAGCCCCTCCGAGCCACGAGAGAAGCTGTCCCCCTTGCCAGCCATGCAGTGGGGGAACCCCGAGTCTGAAGAAGAAGGAGGGGTAACTTCACCCAGCGAGCCCCCGTCATCCACTGAGCATCTTGAGCCAGAGCTGTCCCGTGCAGTGTCCGAGGGGGTGGATCGTCTGTTGCGTAGCTGCCCGCGTAGTGGAGAAGTAGAATTGAAGACTCTCCTGAAGCTGAATAAGAAGTTGACCAAAACAGTGGGACACATCTTCCAGATGGACAACGGGGACCCTAGGAAGGAAGAAGAGATCCGGCGTCACAGCGCCATCTATGGGCGGGGAGAAACTCGGCGATGCGAGGGCAAACAGCTCACCATTCATGAGGTAAGCCCTGAGGAAAGCTACCACTGGTCAACCAAAACTCAAGAATGTCATTTACTTAAAGTATTCGGTAGATTTAGCAGACTAAAGCATCTCTAATATTAATACTATTGTGATAATAAAAAAAAACCCTATACATAGCAGAGAGCAGCCTTTGTCTGACTTCATCAGAAAAGAGAAGCTAAGCAAGGGCAGGTCTGTTTACCACTTGGATGGGGGACCTCAGCATATACTGGGGGAGTAGGCCAGATTTAAGAATCTTAAAAATATTGAAAGAAGGCAACTCAATCCCAGATGCAATGAAAAAAACTGTACTGGATACATTGACCCTGAGAACTTAGCTTAACTCCGAGGAGGCCTTACTGGTGCAGTCCTCTGTGTTAGCCTATACAGCGTAGGTAGTAATTTTGGTTTTAAATGATACAGAATTAATCTAAAAGTTTATGGAAAAAGAGTTTCACAGTGGTGGGACCAACAACCTCAAGACTTTTGGATGAAGACCAAGGAGTGGGGCTTTAGAGAGTAACTGCAGAGGATGAGCCCTTCCAAGTCTTTCACTCACTAAGGGGAATATCCATTGATTCACTTAGAGTTAATTTTAGTGGATGTGGCCTCTGCCTTATCCCAGATCAGAATGTCTCTCTCTCTCTCCCTCTCCCCCCTTACTCTTTCTCTCTTCCTCTCCTCTCTCAAACACCCCAAAAGCTATGCTAATTCTTTAAATATCCATCATTCTCCAGTTGTTCTCTACAAACCATCAAGGGTCTGTGGAGACTCACCTTCTCATGTTCACTGGCCAGGCTTGCTTCTTTGACTTCAGTGCCAGTTAGCTGTCTCATGAAAATGAACCTTTAGTTTTGTGTAGTCTATAAGTGATGATACAGGTAAGAATGTGAATACTAACTTCAAGAAAATGCTAATAATAAACAGGCCTCAAATGCAGTTACTGACTGTGAATCCATGTGCATTGTAATGACTGGAGCTGTCACCTCATGCAGACAACCCAAACAGAAAAGGCAAATATATAATCTTTCAATCCAAGACCAGCATATATGATGTTTAAAACTAGGGGATTATTGTTCTTCCTTATGACAGCAGTCAGCAATCAGTCTCTAGTTGTATACTAAAATATAGTATACAACTGTAAATCCTCATGGATACAAAGGTACAAAGAATTACAAAAAGTAATGATTAACATTAATGTTGAAAATAATATATGGTGATGAACTAAATGTAGAAGATAATATGTGGTGCCATTAATGTAATAAAAATATGATTGATAATTAAAATGAGATTTTGTTGGGCTGGTGACCTATTCATCCCTTTTCATAGGCAAAGATTTCTATTGAAGAACATTGTTGACTAGTTTGTTTTAAGATATATCGACATGGGGAATGTAAAATAATCTAAGTAGTAAATAGATAATTTTGAATAATATTTTGATTCAGATTTAGAGGATGGTCAGTCTCAAATGAAGCTGGTTTATTCATTCACTGGCCCAGAAAATCAGCTTTAAATGCTTTGGGCCTAGTATTCTTTGAGGTACTTATGCTTCCTCAGAGAATTAATTCTGTTCACTCTTTTCTCCCAGCTCACAATTAATGAAGCTGCTGCTCAGTTCTGTCTGCGAGACAATTCACTGCTGTTGCGTCGTGTGGAATTGTTCTCACTGTCACGCCAGGTGGCTCGGGAGAGCAGCTATCTATCTTCACTGAAAGGTTCCAGGTAAGTCCCATATCTTGGTTTTGTTAGCAATGGGAGGGTCTTGAACTGGGCTGTAATTTCTTGAATGATTGTTGTAAACCTGTGGGGAAGGTTCTCAGTAGGTGGAATAAATTGCTCTTGCTTCTAGTCATATCTTCCTCAACTCTCCCTTTCCGTCGATGGAGATTCTCAGTCATCCAGGTCAGGGTTGTCCCAAAGGTGCTTTTTCAAGAGGCATCTGGACTTTCTGGTTTTTCTTTGAAGGCGTTTCGCTTCTTGAAGACGTTATTTCATCAAGAGCTGAAGAAGCTTCTTGGATGAGAAGTGAAATGTCTTCAAAGAAAGCCCAGTTGCCTCTTGAAAAAGTACCTTTGGGGTACCCCTTTGAGATTACATGAAGAAACCTAATTTCTTCAAAAGCTTTGAAATACCTTTTGAAATGTCCCAAAGAAACCGGCAGATAAAAAAGCATTTTGCATGTATTCAGTCTGACCTTGATTCCTATATTGAGCATGCTGTCAAAAAAAGTGCTAGATGTGAATGAAGTATGCTGAATATTGGTACAAAGTTTGTATGTGACCAATAAATTTGAAATTGAATTGAAAAGTTATCTCTGCTAACATGGAGTTAAAGTAAGATTTGTCCACCTATGTTAATTATCTGCCCACTAATGCTAATGAATACAAGTAATTATCACAAGAGTAGCTCAGGCATTCAGAAAACAATCCTTGTATTATTAATTTACTACTTCTTTGTCTTTGAAATTGGTTTAACAAAAATAGGAGATCATTATCCCACAGTACAGGAATAATCCTGCATGAACCTTGAGTTTTCATGTTTTCATCCCCAACTTTTTTTGTGTGACAAATAGCTCAAAAACTTCTGTTTTCAGTTTTGAAACCACAGTGTCCCATTAAAGCTTAAATTGGGGGCGTAGAATTTGTACATATTTATAATTCCATTATATAATTCCTGGAATTCATTTTTATTCCAATGTTTTAAAAAGTAAATTTAAAAGTTTCTGTTTTGACTTTTGAACTAATCACTTTCCCTTTTACTGCTGAAAATTGAGAACTAGGGTTTGTGCCAGCTGTGATCACTTATCAAATCAGGATGTAAAATTGTAAGATCCAATGTGGGTCAGTCAACAGGACCAGAGGTTTATTCTTCCAAGCTTTCAGCCACTTTCCCGGAGACTGATCCAGATTGGATCTTACAACATTATCCTGAGACACTTACATTTTTCCTTCATTCATCTAAAATTGCACTTGGACATTGTTTTGAGTAACGTGGTTGGAATAAACCTCAGTATCCTGATTTGAGCAACCATGTGAAATTGCAATTCTTTCTGCAAAGAAAGATGAGATTTTCTCATAAATATGAAAGTTAGGACACATGGAGAACCTGAGCCAAAGATTAACTAAAATACATTCTCATCATATGAGCCCATAGTTTATTATGTTTAAAATAAGGGCCTATTTTACCCATCAGGATAAAGTGATCTGATTTACAGGTAGTCCTCAACTCACAAGTTTTAGTGCTTTTAGAAGTTACACTGGCACTGAAAAAAGTGACTTATAGCCATTTTTCACACTTGCAACCGTTGCAGTAGCCCTGTGGTCATGTGATCAAAATTCAGACAGACACTTGGCAACTGACTCAAACTTATGAAGGTTGAAGTATCCTGGGGACACATGACCCCCTTCTCACAAGCAAAGTCAATGGGGAAGCCAGATTCACTTAACAATCATGTTACTAACTGAACAACTGCAGTGATTCAAGTAATAACCATTGCAAGAAAGGTGGTACCATAGGGTTAAATTCACTTAACAAATCTCTGGCTTAGCAACAGGAATTTTAGACTCAATGGTGGTCATAAGTCGAGAACTACCTGTATTTGTTTTTTATATTCTTTCATTTGGGTATTTAGCCTTCACAACTTGTGAAGCATGACGAGTGAATCTATTCAGTTAGGCCTAATCAAACAGACCACAATGAACAAAAACAAAACTTAGTGCCACAGACTTAGCCATTAAGCTTAATATGTAGATTAATTTACTGTGGTCTGTTTAGCAAGCTGTGTTTGAGGAACATTAAATTTCAGTTGTATCAAGCCTTATTTAATATAACCCTAGAAAAAGATAGTTAGCTTCTGTGATATTATTAATGCTTTATATCTTTATATCAGGCCATTAAATTGTATTCATTCCACCCACCCAGGCTGCAAATTTCTGTAAACGCTAAATTGGCACAGGCGCATGTCCTGGGCCAAGGTAATCTAGAAGATATGGAGCGTTGCATGAATGATTCTTCTGTGATTGGGCTAGGAGTGATTTCCTTGATATATTATTCAGTTGGATGTGCTGACTCCTTTATGACTTTTGTCCCTCAGACTGCGTCCGGATGAAAACTCTGGTGGACAAGCTAAGCGTTTCAAGCAGGAGGTAAGTGAAAAAGATAAGCTATATATGTATGCACAAGAGAAAAAAAGATAGATGCTTTGAGTTTTCAGAGAAAAATACTCTTAAAATTATGACAATGAAACAATGCATGCTTTGTTTATAAACCAGAGGTCCCTTTGGATCTTTTCTTCAATGAAGCAGAGGTTTCTCTGGGTTTTCCCCCTTGTAATCTTTCAGTCCTTAAAAAGATCCAGATCGGGAAAGTAGGATGCCCCTCTTCTCTGTTGCCTGCCATATCTTCATGTCCTGGATGATAAATTATGCAAAATGAGAAAGCTGTTCGCTCCATTGAACAGGATCAGAAGATGAGCAATAGGAAGAGAGGAGCGATAGCGTGAAAACCTGTTATTTTCATGCTACATACCAAGGCTAGTTTGATACTTACCTATTGGTCTGACTTCAGAAGACCAATGGCCATGTATTTTGGGTTGTGTCCCCAGCTTTCACACTTGTAGTATGCCTAAGGGTTGGGCAAAAAGAAAAAAATGCTGCAACCAGAATAATTCATTTACAACTGCCCTTACCTCTCATCTTTCTACCAGAAACTGGAGATCAGGATTAATTTAAAATTACCCTTCTCTTCTGAGTCCAGATAAGATCAGGCTAATGTTAGTAAAAAAATGTTTTTCATCTTAGATTAAAAATATGGTAAAGGTGTGAGTCCAGATTTCTCAATAGCCTAGCTTTGTGTGCTTTCCCAGTGTGACAGCATCTTCCTTTGGCCTATCGGTCCTTGAATAACTAGGAAAATTCTCTGGGTTTACTAGTTGGCAACTTTTAATTTCAAGAAATGGACATATCTTTATATATATTTATACTACGTAAGCACATCTTTCTGGATACCTTGCACATTCATGTATCTGGATATATTTACCGGTATATATCTGCACATTTATATATCTGGAGATGGATAGATGGATAATATATATTTATCCTGTATTATTCATTACATTGTGATTACATTCTTCATTACATATTATATGATCATTACATGTAGGATTACATTGATCCATGAAAGTTGAGGAATCTAAAATTGCTTCCAGCCCATTCCCAACCACTCTGACTTCGGCCATGGACTGAATGTGTGAAAGGACAGAGTTTGCTTTGGAGGGAGACAGTGCTAGTTAACACATGCACAATAGAAAACATCAGTTCCGTGTCTTCATTGTTCTACTGAATGAGACAGGCATAACGCCTACCAATTTCTACCTGAAATTTGCAAGCATGCTCTATAGCAATTTAGAGAGAGGGAGAGTGGATTATAGGGTTTGGGAAACAGGATGTACTTCTTGCCAATTCAGGAGATCAAGGGTCCTCTTTAATGAAGGCATTTTAAAATAATTACATAGCAGTCCTGACAGGGAGTAGGCAGATTAGAAGGAAGCAGGCCAAAGAGATGAAGGCTACCATTTCCTTGTGTGCTGAACTCTGTCCAAAACACTTTTTAAAAATTCCAAGCTCCAAAACCAAAATAACCATGTTATTTTTATCAAATTCTTACCCCACCCTTCTAATATCATTTGTAACTAAACGGATTAAATGGAAAATAATACGAAGTACAAGTAAGTGCAGGAGGAAATCTGTATACAGTATGATTCCAGGCAATCCAACTGGCTGATAATTCAGGATTAAAAATCATACGAGCCATACATTTTAGATTGTTCCAAGATTATATTTTGGGTGCAGGTTAATGAAGTGTTTAGTGACATTTATTGCTTGGAGTAAAAAAAACAAACGTATCATAACTTTTCAGTTTTAAAAGCTCACAGTTCTCAGTAGAGAAAATGAAATTGGCAGTCAGTCAGTTTTCCTTTTATTTTTCTTGGTAATTCTCCCAATAGGTTTCAGAACATAATCGCCCTGAGCTTCCTTTGGTCTGTGAACCCTTCCTCCCCCCATATCGATCCAGCGTAGAAGAAGACACAGCCAGCTTGTCTGGGGAAAGCTTAGACGGACATCCGCAAGGTGAGTGCCCTGGGCTCTTAAGGAAGATTTCTGTGGGTATTGACTATGGAACTAGACTGTAAAATGGGAAATTATGAAAGAGGCTTTGTTTCTTGGTAGACTTCACACCAAGTGATGTCATTCCTATTTGTAGAATCCATCTTGTCTCTGGAACAGTGACTCTCATGCACAACTGTACAAGAGCAAGGAACATGCTCAGCCTTGTGTGTGCAGTATTGAATCACACTTGTATCCCATGTGTATTACTTTAACCGTAACTACAAGTTGGCCAAATAGAAATTGCAATTTGTACGTTTTATTATGTCAGTTCGTGTCCGTCCGTCCCTGTGTCCCGTCCCCCCCCCCCCTTCACTCTATCTGGCTTGCTGTGTGACCTTGACATAAAGTATTAATTTTGCTGCTTTGTGGAACAAACCATGATTGGCTAGGTATATACAGCATGCTAAGCCATGAATCATAGTCAATGAATGAGAATGACTGGGTTTACACATTCCAGAAACCAAAACTAAACAAACCACATGATAGTTTAAATGTGATAAGTGTCCCCAAACCAGCTTCCTCCAAGTGAGGTGATGCTGAGCCTTAATTAGATTTCCATAACTTAGCATGTTTTCCCGGTTTTTCCCCTTCTCCCTCCTTTTCCTCTCTTCTCCTTTTAAATACAAACATACAACTCTTATGTTTTATTTTGCTGTTTCTTTCTTATAATTAGTTGTCTCATAATGGTCTTAATCCAAACAAACCCAGCAAGTATGAACTTAACATAAATTAGCGTAGCTTTACATTTTTACAGTTGTTTATAAATTCTAGTTTTATTTATAGCCTTGCAGAGATATCCTGTCCTAATTATTTATTGTGATTAGATTATTCATTACAAAGTTATAGGATTATTTATAGGGTTATTTTGTGTTTTAATACCTCTATTCTATAATTTTATTTTAATATTTTTTTTTATTTACCCCAATGTAGTAAAAACTATGTTAACTTTTTCCTTTTACATAACTTTCAATGATTGTAGTTCCATTTTCTCCAGAATCCAGTTAGCATTTCTGTGTTTTTGGTTTAGTTTGTGAAGACTCAGCAAGAGAACTTTACACAGGTATCCTCAACTTACAACCACAATTGAGCCCAAAATTTCTGTTGCTAAGTGAGACATGTGTTAAATGAGTTTTTGCCCCATTTTACGACCTTTCTTGCCACAGTTGTTAAGCAAATCACTGCAGTTGTTAAGTGAAAAGGCGAGCCCATGGCCCTGGGACATTTACAACCATCATAAATATGAATCAGCTGCCAAGTATGTGCATTTTGGTCATGTGACCATAGAGTTGCTCCAACAGTGTAAATATGAAAAACGGTCATGTTTTTTCAGAGCTGTTGTAACTACGAACAGTCACTAAATAACCTGTTGTAAGTTGAGGATTATCTGTACATTCTGAGAATAGAGGTGAAATAGGAAAAGAGAGAATACAACAGAATAGAAAACTTACTGTCCAGAATATTTCTTCATTGTCAACAGCTACCTGTTAAATTAGCACTGTTCTTTTAAATAGCAGTCTAAAATGAGTAAACCATTAGTGATTGAATTAAAAAAAAACAACCCCTAAATGTCTTAATAGTTCTGGAGAACTTCAGTTATATTCATTTAGATATCCATTTATTCATTCTCTGATGAAAAGTAATGTTTTTCAATTTTGGCAACTTCAAAATTTAGCATGCTGGCTGGAGCCCATATCTTTGAAACTCGCCAAGTTTAAAAAGCACTGGATTAAAGTAATACAGCTTCACTTTCCTATGCAAAGTTGATAACCCTTTGTGGAAAACATTCAGTATTTTTCGCTCCATAAGGCACACTTTTTTGTCTCCCAAAAGGCGGGGGTGGGGAATGTCTGTGTCTCTTATGGAGTGAATATTGCCGAAGCCCCACCCACTCGCCAGCCCCAACCCTTCAGCCGTTTTTGGCCTCCATGCACCCCTTTTTGGGCCTTATTTGTGCCCATTTTCAGCCTACATGCATCCTGGGAAAACAGGCCAAAAATGGAACACACGGAGGCCAACATCCGGAGTGCATCTTATGGAGCGAAAAATACAGTACGTGCTGTAAGGTTCACCTCATCCTCCAGTTCTTGTAGTCATCCTTCCCCTCCCTAACAGACCATCTAGGACAGTGTTTCTCAACCTTGGCAACTTTAAGATGTTTGGACTTCAGCTCCCAGAATTCCCCAGCCAGCTGGAGAATTCTGGGAGTTGAAGTCCAACCATCTTAAAGTCGCTAAGGTTGAGAAATACTGAACTAGGAGAAGGTGTTGCATTTTCTCCAGGGAAGTGATGTGGTGGCACACATGGGGTGGGAAAGATACTTGAGGAACTTCAATTTACCTTCCTGCTCTCTTTCTCATCTTTGAGTACAACTCAATATATATTTTTTCCAATAACCCCAGAGTCAAATACATGCAGTACGTTGGGAACCAATTTTTCCCTGTTCCCTTTGGGCCTATTCTAGCTATCTGAAGCTCAGGACAAATTATTTGAGAGCAGTATACTACTGATTAGATACCTTTTCCTTAAAGGCATATCCTTCCCTTCCCGCTTCTTTTTCTCCACAGCTACTGGGTCTTGTCCCCGGCTTACACCACCCCCCAACACCGTTTCTGATGCGCTGCTGAGTCTCCCACCACATGGGTTATGGAGTCGTCACATCCTGCAGCAGACACTGATGGATGAAGGGCTGCGATTGGCCCGGTTGGTGTCCCACGAGCGAGTGGGACGGCTCAGCCCATGTTTGCAAGGAAAACCCCAGATGCCTGGTAAGTAGCTGTGTTTTGTTTTATTTGGTTTGGTTTGGTTTTGTTATTTATTTAATCTTATGCAAGTACAACTGCAGTGACTCACTTAACCAAATGTGTCAAGAAAAGTCATAAAATGGGACAAAACTCACCTAACAAATTTCTTGTTTAGCAACATAAATTTTGGGCTCCATTGTGGTCGTACGTTGAGGACTAGCTGTATTTTATTTATTTTATTTAATATTTTATTTTATTTTACTTATTTCATTTTATCATTTTATTTTGTTTATTAAATATATTTGCTGTCCACCTTGCTATGAGGTGACTCGAGGTGGCTTATAACATTAAAAGCTACAAAGCCATAAAGCACAAATATTTCTAAAAACAATAAAAGAGAATTACAATCTAAAGTAAAATTACAGTTAAAAGATGGGGAGGGAGGCAGCAGGATGCGCAGGGGGGGAGGTGGGATTTTCTCCTAATTCATTAACGATAGCGTGATACTCCATCATTGGGGGCACAAGCCAGCTGGCAGCGCCAGGTGTTGAAGCCCTTATGGAAGATCAGAGGTGGGAGGATAGCAGATCTCACTTTGGGCAGAGGTAAGATGTTCTAAAGCTCAGGAGCCACAGCACAAAAGGCTCTTCATGCTTCATTTGAAATCTGATGGGCAGAGATGTCAAGAGGAAGTCTGTCAGTGCTGACACAATAACATTATCAGAGAGCCTGGCAGGAGTGAAGGATGCAATTGAGAATGAGGAGAGCTACATCTCCATCTTTATGACGATCGGTTGCATCACTTTGGGGAAACACAGTCATTGTTTAGTAAAGGTCAAAAGTATTCATTTTCTTCAGGGAGCAGACTGAGAAGCTTGTATGTTGGTGTTAAAGAAACTGAAATCATACTAGAGGAGGGGAAGAGGAGCTTCTGTTTCTGAAAAGATTTATTACCAAGTTGCCAGAAATAAAGATTACTACTGGGTTCATTTTGCAGTTGAGTCCTGCAATATGGAAAGAAGCAAATTGCATGTCTATGGAGATTCTCAGTCATCCAGGTCACGGTTCCAAAGGTGCTTTTTCAAGAGGCAACTGGACTTTTTGGTTTTTCTTTGAAGACATTTCACTTTTCATCCAAGAAGCTTCTTCATGTTCTTGGGTCAGAAACGAAATGTCTTCAAAGAAAAACCAGAAAGCCTTTTGAAAAAAGCACCTTTGGGATAAGCAAATTGCATATGATTCAGAAAAGGTCAGCTCTGTCAGCTTTAGTGAGGTAAAGGGCACTTTTAAGGCACTAAATGTATGCTGTTCAAAAAACAAGGAACGGGATTGTGACCCATAGAAACTTGTTACGTTTCTGGATTCTTCCCAAAACGTTCTGGGAAGATGCTGGAAGAACTGGGAAAAGACTGGAGTCTCCATTCTGACATACAGTTCTAATTTTATTTTTAAATTTTGTAAGTTGCCTTAAGTCCTCTTCAGATTCCAAAGGGCAGGATAGAAATTGAAAATAAAAAGATACATAGCAGACAGATTTAACTGGACTTTATTTTGCTGGCCTCCAAAGTGGAAATTTAGGCTCTGAAAAATGGGAGAAGTCACATTCATCGCAGGATCTCCCCCAATCGGTGTTAAACCCGCCTCCCCCCCCCCAGCATCAGTAGTCCCTTATTAGAGAAATCCCTGCCCAGTTGTTTTAACTTTCTTGATAATTAGCTTTTAAAAGTATCAATACAGTGGGGGGGGGGGAGTATTTAGTCAGCCACCAATTGTGCAAGTTCTCCCACTTAAAAAGATGAGAGAGGTCTGTAATTGGCATCATAGGT
>JAEANM010006350.1:0-18682 GCA_017656035.1 Myanophis thanlyinensis | reverse complement strand
AGCGATAGAGTAAGCTGGCTGTATCTGGGCACAGGAAAGCACAGCCACTTGGTCTTGGCTGGGTTGAGCTGGAGTCTGTTTTGACACATCCAACTCCACATGGCCTCCAGGCAGTGGCCCATCACTTCAACGGCTTCATTGGGATGGCTTGGGGTGGAGATGTACAGCTGCGTATCATCAGCGTACTGATGAAAACTCACCCCAAAGCCATGAATGATCTCACCCAGCGGCTTCATATAGATGTTAAACAGCAGGGGGGAGAGCACTGACCCCTTAGGCACCCCACAAATTAGGGGCCTCGAGGTCGATCTCTGTCCCCCCACCAGCACAAATTGCGAGTGGCCAGAGAGGAAGGAGGAGAACCACCGCAGAATGGTGCCACCCACTCCCAACCCCTCCAACCGCTGCAATAAGATACTGAGGTCGACAGTATCGAAAGCCGCTGAGAGATCTAATAGGACCAGGACAGAGGAATAACCCCTGTCCCGAGCCCTCCAGAGATCATCAACCAATGCTGTCTCCATGCTGAAACCGGGCCTGGAGCCCGATTGGAGAGGATCCAGATACAGCACTTCATCCAGATGCTGGGGAAGCTGTCGTGCCACCACGGTCTCAACAACCTTTGCTAAAAAGGGAAGGTTGGAGACGGGCCAATAGCTAGACAACAAGGCTGGGTTTAGCATTTTTAATACGTTTACTTCATTCTGTAGAGAATTTGACAAGAAATTGACTATTACACATGTGATAATGTTGATAATATTACTAATCTTTCAAATTAGTAATCATCTCCTTAGATATCTATTTGTTCTTAGATATAGGTTCAAGCATAGAATATTTGGGCAGTAGACTTAGCAAAGCCTTTCAAACTGTTGCAAGTTCATTGTGACTCCAGTTGTATGCTTTCTTCACATTGGACACATAGTAAACTGCTTGGAGCTGTAGTTCAACAATGTCCAGAAGGCCTCAGACTTCCCATAATTGATTAATGTGAATAGAACTATCTAAAGTACTGCAAAATGTGGAGAAGTTCTCACAGGAGAATTCTGGATCACTCCTGCATCCCCTGAGAATTCCCTGGATCTAGACTAGACTTCATAACATAACCCAAAGTGTTGTGATTGAATAATAATGTAAATCCAGGTAGAATATAAAACCAGGAAATTTTCTTTATTAACTATAAAGAATTAATTATAAAATTAATTATAATTATATATTAATTCTATACTTGTGAAGGATTTTTTAAAGAGCCTCTTATAAGTCAGAACTTATTGGCCAAATATTAGGAAATAAGAGAAAACTTACTCCACAGGAACCACAGAGTAGAATATAGCTTCTACATAAAAGGGTCAGAGGTCAGAATATCTCTGAAAAAAATCAAACACCATGGATCCCTTTAAGGTTATAGCCCTAAATTTATATTTGTGATGCAATTTCCTGAACCTAAATCTTCGCAATAGAACAGGGGTGTCAAACTCATGATGGCACTTTATTTAAGTTTTCCAATTTAATTTGGGTTTTGTAACCAATGAGGAGTAAATGAAGTTGGTATTAATGTTTTTGACAGATACATCAGAACTCTGGGCATAGGTTGGCTGTAAAAAAATTTAAAAATAATCAACCGAGCTTTCCAGAAAATCCATTTTATTTCTTAATCGCTTAAGATGCAGAGTGAAGAGAAAATGTGTTTTATGGACTGATTATTTGTCCAATTTAAGCAACACTGGCAATTGAGTAGTCAAATAGGAACAATATGACTAGCCCATTGGATGGCTCTGCTGTTGATTGAGGCTACTGATGCCTTGACAAAATGCAGACTCACGTCTTGAGCAAGATTCAGATGTGGCTGTAATAATACAATATTTCCCAGCAAGACTGAGAGAGTTTTTTTGTGGTTGAGTGAGCACTGTAGGGAAAGGTAAGGTTTATTGTCAGCACTATCAGTCAAAAAGCATGTAAACAGAGTTCTAGTTGAGGGACTCTTTCTCCAGTGCAAGACAGATCACTTAGTAATTTATCTACCGTGTAGATATTTTGGTATAGAAGAGATCTTCAGAAAGTACCAGTAGTTTGCTGATAGCAGTGATAGAACACGCTGTATTTCTATAATGAATTTTATTGGAGATATAAAATAAAGTCTAGAACTTCATGTTTTTTGGGGGAAAATGACTGGAGGAGAAGCAACACAGACCTTAAAAACATTATGCTAATTCACCAGTTCCTCCATGAAATGGTATGTGCGTGTACCAATAATACTTAATAATGATCAGACCCCAGCGAAACCTAGAACAGCTAAATTCTGGCCAACCCATCAGGACAGAAAGTTCTGGCTAGGTTTTTTAAAAAGGAGAGCAGAACTCAATTTGTCTTTGTTCCTTTGTTCCATTAGTAGAAAAAAGTATTCAGACTGTCTCACTGATTTAGAAAAACACTCCAAACCAAAGGAGGTTTGAAGAAAATAGCAATACAGGGAAATGTGTTAGCCCTGTGAGATAATCTAGGCAAGAAGCACAACTGGGAGTGCTAGTTCTATCTTTATTGTTAGGTTACATTTGTAGAATCAAGCATTTCTCTCCTCCATTCTCCAGAAAAATAAGGTTCCTTCTGAAATGTTTCCTATGTCCTCCCTATTTCTATGTACTAAGGTATTTTTTACCCATCATTGGCCAGTCTGTGGCTCTCCCTCCTTTCTCCCAAGGTCATTATCATATATCATTGTGGAACTAATTGTGGATTAGAAGCTTTTTCTTTGAGTTATATCATGGTTTTATCAGACCTACTTCCTTCCTTCCTTCCTTCCTTCCTTCCTTCTTTCCTTCTTTTTTCTTTTTAACTTCAGACCAATTTTGTTCTATCTACATTGCAGGCCATTTTCCTGTCTGCAGGATTCATATTATTATCCCTTGTGTCCAGTTCTTAATCACATGATTAATCTAACCTTAATCTTAAATACAATAAACAACTGATATCTTCCAGGAAGTCAGTAAATTCATTTTAATGGGGAATTCTGCCTACCACATATTACATGCATACTATATATGTAGCTATCTGCTCCACTAGTTTCTGCTTCCACTGAAAAAGACAAGGAAACCAAAATCTGAGGGTTTTCCACACCATTACTCCTGACTAATTGTACAGAGTGGAAGATTCTCTGTAAAATAATAGTTTGTGGCAAGAAATAAACCTTCCTTTCCTCAGGAGTGGGTAGTGTGGGTATGGATATCTGCAAAAGTCCCTGCTTGTAGGAGGGATCCCTATTTGAAACCAGTGAATCCAGCTTACCATATCTGTACACATATATGTACAAGAACCCATTCCAATATACCTGCCTAAGGGTGAATTTCAACTGAGTCTCCCATGTCTTAGTCCAATATTTTGAATATCACATCACAATTCTTAAGTTTCTATAAACCAGACAACATCACGATTCAGCATAAAACTATCTGATTCCATTGTATAAACAATTTACAGGCTCAGTGGACCTTTCTAAAATTTCAGAAAGGCATCCAGAGAGTAGCAAATATTTTCATTCAAACATAGAATCATGAATATATCTGACACATATTGTACCACCAAAGTATTTCAGAGTAAAGCAGTTTCATTTTTTTCCATTTGTTTCCACATTCTGCTCTGTACCCAAGCCTTAAGTAGGCTAAAATTCATATTCATTTTTTTCTCAAAACAATTTAAAAAATAGTATAGTTTACATTATAACAAACAACAATGGTTAAATGGTTAGCATAATTAGGTAAAAACATTTCCTACAAAGACTAATAACAGTAATAAAAATAAGCATTAATAACTTAAGTAAAGCGGACACATAACCAAAAGTTTCATAAATACGATATCTTAGACAACTACTTGAAATAATGAATGGTTTTATTATGACAGATTATTAGGATGAATAAAACAAAGGCCAAGCATTATTGGGTGAAAACTATGTAACCATTTAAACTCTTCTCCCATCTTAGAACAATCTCATACTTGTGAAGAAAGATAAAATCTTTCATCCAATAGTATCCATTAGTCTTAGACTCAAAAAACACCTTGCAGCATCTAGCTAATGGCCGGAGTAGGCAGTGTCATAGGATTACAATTCCTGTCATTTTTCACTGTCATCAGTACTGGCCAAGCATGATGGGAGGTACAATTCAACTACATCAAGAAGCCTACATGTATTGCAGTTCCTGCATTTAGCCACAGTTTAAAAAAATGGGAACAGGAAAGAACCTATCATAAAAGAGTGAAAGGATCACTGTGTTTTACCTCCCTGCCTAAATCAGACTTAAATCTGTCTTAAGATACCCAGTTCAGAGGTTGGATTCAACCTGTTTGCACCTGTTCACTAGCACCAGTTGTTAACTTTCAAAGCAGTTCAGAGAACTGCTGGTTCAGCTGATCATTAGGGCGGAGAACAAGTTGTTAAATTATTTGAATCCCACCATTGACCCAGTTGGTGTGCAGTACAAAGATAGGGGATTTGGCCAACCTTGCATAATTGTTTCCTGCTGGTAATTGGGAACTGTGTTAGGGAATGCGCAGAGTCTTTTCTGCACGTCACTATGTCTCTTTAGCAATGCAAATATTACATGGTAAGTTACGGAATAACTATACTAGTTGAAAGAGAGGAAGAAAGTGACATAATTATTAGATTAACAGTATTGATACAATTTGCTTTGCTAGCCCAAGACTAAAACTGGTCTTGCTTTGTTAATTTCTTCCAAGGGCATAATGTATGCAGAGAGTATTTTCATTTTTAAAAGCACAACAGTTATCAGACTAATTGAATCAGGAAGCTTCCTTTCAGGCAAAATGTTCAGTGGATAACATTAATTCTGCGATCTTCTTCTCCACGGGGAAGAAAGTGATAGAAGAAAGAAAAGCTCAGTTGCTGATCCCGATGAAAAATCTGAGACTGTTTTGCCTTGAGTTGTGTTTCTCCATCAAATGCTCTGCATGTAAATATTTACTGGCAACTATTCCCAGTCTATTAGCAACACAGCTTTATACTGCCTGCGTTACTAGAGGAACTACTTCAAAAACCTCCTTGATGTATGCAAACTCTCTTCAATGTATTCATTGAATTTGTATATATTCAACTTTTACTGCCTCACATTTGGCTTTTGCATGCAGTCCTGCCTGATTAGTTTTTACATTTCCATATGTAATTTATGACAAATTGATTGATACCATGGAGACATTTAAAGAATTACCTATATATGCTCCCTTGCACATTTTATGTTTAATACTTCTGTGCAGAGAATGAAGTGTAGGTCCTAACTGTACAACACTATAGTTAGAAAAAAAGATCTATTTAAGGCCGTATACTGCCATCTGCTTTCTGTCTACAATGTCATGGCAAACACATGAATTTGGTTGAAGAGCAAGAAAGATGGTTACAAACCATTCTTTCACCCTCCTGGCTAGCCTTCTCAAATAATGCCATGCTCAAAAAAGTTTGTTCTATGTTAGGTGAAGAGGCAGCTGGAAAAATAAAATATATATTCCATTACATCAGGGGTATTAAAAATAGGGAAAATTTTGACAAAATTGCGGGGGGGGGGGGGACACTGAAAATCTCTATAATGATGTTTTTTTCAGTTTTGGTCATTGTCTATTAATTATTTAACACTCCTTTGCCAAATTAATTATCCTCCTCTATATAAATGACATCATGGAAAGGCATATTTAAAATAGATGCTTGCAATGTTTGTATTTTTCCTTGAGATATTATCTCTTTATGTACATAAGTATATGGAATGTTATATGAGAAAGACCTTGATAGAAGCAGAAACAGATGCTGCCTATGGAATGGTCAGGTAACAGAGGGCATAGACCAGATCTATATAGTGGGTGGAGCAAAGAGCTCAGAATTGAAATCTCCCAACCCACCCCCGCCCCCACACACATGCCATTTCTTGGGTTGCAAAGGACACTGAAAGATCCGTATTTTCAGATCTGCAAGATGCTGTTATTGCAATTTACAGTAAAATAAAATTAGGTCATCTAGTTAGTTGTCTTTGCTTCTACCTGGGAAAGCTAATAACATGCATACTGCCATATCTACTTACACATATACTGTAACATGTTTTTAAATGTATTACTGTTATTCTTTTTTTATGGCTTTATACAATCTTCAAATCTTTAAATATATTTCAGATTTTCTATTCTTTTTTTTTCTTGGTTGATGTTGACTAGGACGCTGTTTTGAACAAATGCTTTTTGCTTTTACATTGCATATTATGGTCAGATAAATTTCCATTTCTATCCACTGACCAAAAGCTAGTATGTTTATGAGTCAAAGCTGGTGGCATAAGTTCCTGTTGCTATCACATCCCTGGCACTGGTACCATTGTCCACATTGCAGTTAGAAAGGTTTTCTGTCATTCATCCTATGCCTTCAGGCCATCTCCAGTTAAGCAATGCTGAGACTGCTTGTGCCAGTATTCCTAAGAAATTGCAATAGCAGTCCTATCTAAAATAATTTCAGGCTATATTGTGACTGAATACAAATTTAAACAATATGCCATCATTATGACACACATTATGAGATTTAGGTGGGCCCTGTCATTAACTTCCCAATCTACATTGCATTATTCATAGAAATTTTATTTATTTATTTTAAAAAATTATTGACTTTCCATCTCACCCATAATGTGAGGCATTCAGTGAGATTTCCCATGTTATTGCTAATATAAGTTGAACAAATGTTAGCTAAAAGGTAAATGCTATTTTGACATATATTGACAGGAGCATAGAGTTCACATGATGGCAAGTAATTGTCACACTGTACTTTGTTGTGGTCAGATATCCCTTGGAGTGCTATGCCCAGAGGTGGGATTCAAGCAGTTTGTGGTCTATTCACTAGAATCAGTTGTTAACTATCTAAGAAGTTCAGAGAACTGCTGGTTCAGCTGGTCATTAGGGCACAGAACTGGTTATTAAATTATTTGAATCCCACCAGTAGCTATGCCCTCAATCTAAAAAGAACATTGATTAATTAGAGCAAGTTCAGAGGACAGCTATCCATATGGTAAAGGACCAGAGGACCAGATACATCCACCACACATGTGAATTTATTGAAGCCTGGTATTAATTTCTCGAAAGGAGAAATTAACAAGCACACTGGTCTAGATCCAGAATATAAATATGTAATAAACCAGATCATTTGAACAACCAATCAACAAGAAAACCAATCAGCTGCTCAGAATTTAAATATAGCTCCAAATGAACAACCAATCACACAAACAACTGACCACACTGACACACAAGACATTTATAAGCTAAGGAGAATAAGAAAATCCTGCTGGTGATGTTACCTAGCATGGTAATGAAATGTTCAGAAACTAAACTGAAAGAAGCTTGGAGAGTAAACCACTGCCAAAATCTAAAACCCAAGCTACAAGTATTTTCTATTATTTCAAAATATGATAGCAATCTCCAGGTCACCAAAAGTTTCCCAGAGCAAGGAGCGGAAATGTTCTGTGTTGCCTTGGAAGAGAAGCCAACTATGGTTAGATATTAGAGGTACCTCCTATCAGTAAGAGTTATCAACATTTATAATAGACTGCCTTATATATTGGTAATTTCCCCTTTACTGAAGATCTTCAAACAAGATGGTAATTATTTTAACAGATCTTCCATTGAGCAGGGGTTGGCGTAGATATGTTTGAGAAACTTTCCAATACTATGATTCCATAATTGTCAGCTTAAAAATTTAAATTAAAATTTAATTTAAATTAAATTAAAGTCACATTTCTCTTTAAAATGTGAAGGCTCTGGACTCTGGAACTCCCAAACTTAATTTTTCTTAATTTTTAAGGTGCAGTATCCATGCTGCCTCGTGCAAAGTTATTTATATACCTTCTTTTCTCAGTTTCATCCCGTAATTTTCAGGATTTAATATAATGTTTTTAGTCTAATATGGATAGAATCTATTGCTTTTCTTCTAATGTGCTGCTGAATTCTTGTAGGGAAGGAGGAATGGTAATTGTATGTCACCAGAAGTCCTACAAAAATGTTGGATATATTCCTGCATATAGTCAGAGGCTTCTGAATTAATGATTAGAGTCATGAAGAAAAATTTTCTTGACCACAGTAGATTCTGCATTGGGTCTTAAGAATTCATCTTTGGGAAAGAAAGAGGTGTTATTTTAAGAAGCAGGCAGGTGTCTAGCTGAGGAGGAGGTGAAGACAGCTGAGAAGGCAGATGAAATGTGACAGGGGAAAAAAAGAGGTGGAATTGGTGGATGCAAACAGATGAGTTGACAGCAGTAAACAGGTTGAGATGAAAATGGGTCTTTAAAAAAGCAAAATAAAAATATTATTGGATTAAGATGAGTGAATAGAAAAAAGGAAAATGAAATTGGGGGAAAAGCCCATCAGCACTCTACATGAGCAAAAAGAAAGAGCCAGGCATTTTTGTTAATAGGTATTCATGCCCATCATTTTTCCTATCAGTTTGTGTCCGAAGATTTAACACCAGAAGAATGTCAGTGCATCCAGAAGTATGCAGCCTTGTTATTTTTCTTCAAAAGATCTGAAGTTTTCAGCAAAGAGAGACAGAGACACAGAGAGATTATAATAGAAGGTAGGAAATAGTTGGATTTTGCTGTTATAAAATATAGAGGTTTAACTGCTGATAGCGTCACATTATAATTTTTAATGTGACAGCAAACGGAAACTATATTAACTATTAAATATATGAGCAATCGTATTAACTGCAACCAATTATCTTAATTTAATTTTAATTAATTTTAAATTAATTAAGCTACATACATTGAAGCAATTTCCCCCTCCCATTTTTTGCCTCTGCCAAGGAATATCCACAGAGGTAGAGAGGCCAACCCCAAAAGTGAAAATGGAAGTTGTAGCCAGGAGATCAAAGACACCTTTTAATATTTGTGTATGTAAAAAAGTTGAGTTTCACTTATCCAATCATAAACATAACTTTTTTTCTCCTTGCTGATGTACTGCCTCTGCCCTACTTTTTGATTTAACCCAAATTCATTTTTGGAATATGCCCCTGGCATGCAAGTGTCAGTCAAAGTTTAGATGCCAGCCTTTCCTTTGAAAAGGCTATTCATTTTGTGATATTGGTAACAAGGAGCTGCTCAACAAGAAGTGGAATTGCAGTAACAAAGGTGGACTCAAAATCAGTGTTTCTTCTATTTGGCAACTTTAAAAAGTGTGCATTTCAAGTCCCAGAATTCTTCAGCCACTTTCAATTCTGGGGTTGAAGTCCATGCTTCTTAAAGTTGCCAAGTTTGAGAAACACTGCTTTAAATGAAGACTGATGAAAGGGTCTAAAAATGAGACTACCAAATCATAGTGTTACATTATTATCTATAACGCAGCTCTACTGTGATTAGACCTGGATGCATTATCTAAGACAAGAAGATTGCCTAATTGAAGTAAAGAAAGGCAATAAAAAAGATTCAAAATGTGAACAGGAAAGATTATCAAGATTTATAATTTTACCCAATCTTTGGGAAATAATTTGTTTTTTCCCCTCTCCTTATTATAATTCACCCAAGAGAAAGGAAATAGCAGCTACTTTCTGGGTAAACAGTCTACTTTATAATTCTCAACAGTAAAAGTTGTTGCCAGTCTGAAACCCATAACAAGGCCCAGGTCATTATTCTTAGAGGGTAAATATTTATTCAATCTCCTGCTGTATTAAACTGAATATTGATTGGTCACAGATTCAGAGCAGGTCTGAAGAAAAGTCTTTTATGCATTGTTTGCTAAACATAGGAATTTCAGGCTATACAATGTGCTAGTATTTTTGGAGCTTAGTAACCAATTCATGGGAAATGGCTGTGTTAACCATACAACAATGTGGTGCTTCCATGTTGAGTTTGTGATACTCAAATAAGCATTTTAAAAACTGCCAGACTAAATGGGATTTTAGTTTAGACCAGAAAAATATGTTTTATGTCAGTTATCCACATTCTAATACTCTTTAATATTTTAACCAGACTAATTAGACATACTAAGAATTAAAATCCAAACAAACTTGGAAGGCACCAGGTGGGAGAAAATGGTCACATTCTTAACATTAAACACCTTTGTATATGAATAACAATGTGATATATTTTGTAAGGCTCAAATTAAAATCTCCTTCCTTTCTTAGATTGCACCAAGAAGAATAGTTTCAAATGACATGAAGTGATAGTCTGATGAGGTCACATGATACACTACACTGATGAGGTCACATGATACAAAAAAAAAGATGTTGAGACCCTAGAAAGAGTGCAGAGAAGAGCAACAAAGAAGATTAGGGGACTGGAAGCTAAAACATGTGAAGAATGAGGGATCTGGGTAGGTCTAGTTTAACAAAAGGGCTAGGAGTGATTTGATACCAGTCTTCCAGTACTTGAGGGTCTGCCACAGAGAACTCGGAGTCAATCTATTTTTCAAAGCATTTGAGGACCAGACAAGAAGTAAAGGGTAGAAGATCACTAAAGAGAGATCTAAATTAGAACTTGGAAATTTCCTGACAGTGAGAATAACTAATCAGTGGAACAGTTTACCTCCAGAATTTGTGGGTGCTCCATCACTAGGGGTTTTCAAGAAGTGACTGGACAATCATTTGTCTGGAATGGTCCCTGTAAAGCTTGCATCGATTTGAGTTCACCTTTTTCATTTAATATCGCTCGATATCTAACTGTATCCTCTTTGTATACTATTGGTTATGTAAAAGCCTCAATTGTTGACAACCAAAGTGGAATTTTTGAATAATATTGCTTTCTAGTCTTTTCCCAGTTTAATAACAATGCCTCTTGAATATAATGTCTTCTAAAATACCCTTGTGTTTTAGTACCCTTATACCAAAGGAAGGCATGCTACCCTAACAGCAGGTCATGACCCTCCAAAGTCAATAGCCTACTATTCCTTAACATTATCCTAACCTTAACTCCATTATCCTTAACTCACATCAAACTTGCTGCCTGATAATACATTTCCCAGTTGGGTAAGGCAAATTCTCATAATCTTACATCCTGTAATAATTTAAGTTTAATTCTTGCCTTTTGGCCCTGCCAAATATATTTCAACACTATTTTATTTAAGTCCTCAAAAAACTCTTTACCTGGTTTAATTGGAACTGTCTGGAATAGATATCAAATTCTAGGTAGCACATTCATCTTAATTGTTGATATTCTCCCAACCAGAGACAGTTACAAGTTTCCCCATTTTATCAAATCTGTCGTAATCTGCTGTTTCAGTTTGAGGTAGTTATCCTCCTTTAATGTGCTACATCTAGCTGTTATATATATCCCTAAATATTTCACTTTGCTTGTGAAGGATTTTCAAAATTTCCTCCAATTCTTTCTTTTGCTTTATTAACATATTATTTGACAGTATTTTGGTTTTGTCTTTATTTATTCTCAAACCTGCTACTTCCCCATATTCTTTAATTTTATCTATTAATTTAGGTGCTGTTTCCAATGGGTCTTCCATTATAAAAACCAGGTCGTCTGCAAAAGCTTGCAATTTATATTCTTGTTTTTTTAATTTTCAGTCCTTTTATATCTTTATCCTCGCTGATCTTTCTATTCGGCACTTCCAATGTTAATACAAACAGCAGAGGCAACAGTGGACAACCTTGCCTAGTCCCTTTTCTTATTTCTATAGTGTCAATTAGCTCACCATTAACCATTACTTTTGCAGTTTGTTTAGTGTGGATCATTTCTATGGCTCGAACAAATTTTTCACCAAAGCCCATCTGCTCCAATTGAAGTAACATAAATCACCAATTCACGTTATCAAAGGATTTCTGCACATCCAAAAACATCAGATCCACTTGCTTTCAGGATGTGCTTCATAATATTCCAATGGTATGGGGTATTCCTATGGTATGGGCATAGGGTTGGACTGGAAGATCTCCAAGACCCCACCCCCCCAGCCCTCTCTAGGTAGCACATCTCTGATCTCTTCATTCAGTTTTCTCCAGAACATCAACTTGCTGGAATAGACTGGGCTAGAGGGAAATTATTATGCCAAATCATCCAATGCAGAGGGGAACTGTATCAGAGACTGTCTCCTAATAATCCAAGGCTGTAATCAATAATCAACACTGGCTAATCTCTCATTGTATCCCAACTAATCTATATACCACTAAACATCTTCCAGAGGTGCTTTTCAAAAGGCAACTGGACTTCCTTGGTTTTTTTCCTTGAAAATGTTTCACTTCTCATCCAAGAAGCTTGTTCATTGCTGAACTGAAAAAAACTTCTTGGATAAGAAGTGAAATGTTTTCAAGAAAAAAAAACTAAGAAAGTCTACAGTAGTTGCCTCTTGAAAAGCACCTTTGGGACAACCATGACCTGGATGGTTGAGAATCTCTATAGACTCTAATTTCTCATTGTATTTATTGGTTAACCCAAATAATACATCATACTAAAACAATTTTTGGATCAAGATGAGTAAAATTTGTTAACTTAAAAATGAGTAAAATAATCCAGGACACATTACTCCTGTGGAATTAAAATTTCCACAGTTTAGACAAATTTTATTCACAAAGTTGTGATTATGTCAGTGTCCCTGTGGTCACATAATTATGATTTCTAATGCTTCCTAATAGAGTCTTTGAAGGAAAATTAATGGGGAAGCCAGCAAGAAATAAGAAGTCATTCCCATTCCCATTGCTTTTCTGTTCCTCTGGGGTCATTTTGTTTGTCTGTTTAGGTAAGTAAATATTGACTTATTGTTGATATTTTTTTGCCACTAATTTTTTTTATGATATCCATTCTTTTTAAATGATCATGAGACCATGCAGACAATACAGCAGTGGCCCCAGAATCAACTTTTGATGGAGTAGCTGAGAAATTTACGGCAGCACTTCAGGAATTAGGATGATATTATAATTACAGTCAACCATTTGAATCCCAATTCAAATTGTATGAATTCCACCTTCAAAATTAAGATGCAAAGAAAGAATTGGATGTTATGTGGCAGGGGAACTAATTACAGCACTATCCAACACCAAAGTAACTTGGCATGACACTCTCTTTTAAACGGCATTGTCTGAACACTAAGGCTAAAGTCAGCTCAAGGAACAATAATCAGAAAATTGATAAACTATATGTGGGCAGCTCAGCCATCCATACTGCACACATCAGCTTTGGCTGAGTTTCTCCACTTCACAGTATGCTGCTCCAGTGTGGGACACATCTGCACACATGAAACAAGTTGAGTTTGTTAACAATGAAGTACTACATTTAGTCACCAGATGTCTCAAACCTATAGCAATTGAGAAATTATACCCTCTCATTGGCATTGCCCCATCTAAGATCAGTAGAGAAATAGCAGAGACTCTGAAAGAACCAAGCAAGAGAATGATCTAGACATACCCTCAACAAATATATGCCCCAAGCCTGCTGACTCGGATCTAGGAAAAGCTTTATGGAAAGAACAAACATTATTGAGGGTAGGCAAGAGCAAACGAAAATGAAAATATGGAAATAGGAGAACGTTGAGTAAGGAATAACATTAATATTAAAAGAGAATATGACTGAAGGATATGACCTTCCTTATGCTACTTAGAGAAACTTGAATAGGCTGAGGGTTGGAGTGCCTAACTGTAAGACCAATATGCTCAAGTAGAGGCTGTTAGAGATAACAACATGCTATGTGAATGCAGAGAGACACAGATCCCTGCTGGTATGTCAGTTGCTACCAGAAACATGTACCAAATATTTTTGGTCAACGACAAAGCCAAGAAGGTGACTTCATATAAAGTTGATATAAAGTTTGAACTGGAGAAGGAAGAAAAAGAATCACAATACTATCTAGAATTGGGATAAAAGAAATAGTTTTAATCTTCATTTGCACTAATTTTCTCTTGAAGAATGACCTAATAAGTCACAGTACGCTCTGTTGCCTCTCCTGAGCCCTACCAACAAAAGACATTATAGTACATCCAGGTAAATCAGTGAAATGTTACATAAATGCCTCTAGAACATGCATACAAATAATAAAACAATGAAATAAAATATGTTACCAATGATTTACTGAAACAAACCATATATTTTGCTACTTAGTACATAAATATATGATCCTGCATTTACTTGAATTGCTTTGAAACAAAGAATATTATTGTTCATTAGCTTCAGTGAGATAGCCAGTATGCAATTTCAACAGCCTGAACACTGCCCTTAGTTTTCCAGAATAAAACGGCTATACATGCCTTAATCAACCTCCTTGTACTTCACCATCAGCAATGTGGAATGGAATAGTTCAGGTTGAAGGGGTTTAATTTTGTGTGTTGCATCGTTACTCTGATTGCCACATACCTGGTGATTTAATCTAGGAAAATTATATGCATCTGATTCACTTTTCATTGGCAAGGTTCTGGCAAGTGCAGGTCCTTCAGTAACACTGGGATGCAAAATGAACAGATGGCCCAAATAGAATAACCCTTTTTCTCAAAATATGTACTACATGTGCACAGAAGTATTATTCTCAAGATGGACATATAGACAGAGACATATACTCACCAGGACCCAAGAGAAGCAAAATCTTTAGGAAAAGAAATTAACAGTCTTGCATTAAAATAATAGTATGGTAGGAATTGGAACTTCACAACAGATTCTTTTGGGCATTTAAGCAGTTGGAAAAGAGCAAGTAGACACAGACATTTGCCATCTCTTCTACATGCCAGTAAGCAGACCACAAATAGAGAAAGATTTTAGGGGATATAATCGAGACTGGCAACTTGATTGTTAAAAAAAAGCTTATGACCTTACTTCAGCTTTCCTTAGCTTTACAGATCTGCAAAAGTTGCAAATGCAAGGTTGGGTCACAAAGTTACTTTTTCATCATCATTCTAACAATGAATGGTCACTAAACAAAGCAGTCACTAAACAAGGAGTACCTGTATGGATAAACAACATATAAACAAAAACACACACTCAAATGCATATACACACATTAATTGTAAACCACATTTGTGGGAAATTTGTCTATTTAATAATATCGTATTTCTGCAAGAAGTTCCGTAGGATAATTTTGCTTGTTTATGTATTGTTTAAGTAAGCTTGGAGTTTTCTCAGGATATTTTTGTGCAAGCATATAAACACACAATCATATTCATTGCTTTATTTATCTCCCTCATTGTTGTTTGTTATCTCTTTATTCCATTATTTTTTTTCTCTAAAAGCTCAAACTAGCATATATTAAATTTACAACATGGCATCTCTACACATTTCTTGAGTGTAGATATTGTACTGAGATCAAATGAAGTTCACACTTCTGCTGGTACTGAGGACACTGCACAAATCTCCTTTTAGCCAACCTAATATGTAATGGAATAAGGATGAGAAAGTTCATTTATGAAACTGTTTTCTGCTTTGTCTTGATTTTTTAACACTTCTTATCTGTAAAACAGTCTTAATCACTTTTCACACGCTTACACATTTTTTTTTCAAATAACAAATGTAACATAAATTTTGAGAGTAACAAAAATAGAATGGGTTAAGCCTAGTCAAAAATATATTAGAAAGTGTAAGATGGTCTAAATTTAATTTTATTAAGTAAACAAGGCAAGCTGAAAATTCATGGTAAATAAGGTTTTTCCAGGTGAACACTTCTAGTATTGTGAAAAGGAAGATTTAATGTATGTATGTATTTTTATCATTTACCAATATTTTCTTTTCAATTCAATTCAATCCTTTATTGTCAATGCACAACATGTGTGCAGCGAGATTGAGTGAGCCTCCTTTGGTACAATCACACAAAGCACAGAAACACAGAATACATTTAGATACAGAATACATCTCCAGATTTATAAACAAATCCCTAACGACAGGAAATGGCTGGCATATTTCCACATTCTGCTTATTCTGCTGTATATAGTGTAAAGAATGGTAAGTTAGAATGGTACTTTTAAAAATTAGGTTTAAGTTAGAATGGTACTTTTAAAAATTAACATATTGTCATTAAATATTCTTTTTGGCATTATTGATTCAGTACTCTAAGAACAATCTTTATTAGTGGGATATTTCCACACGTTTTCCCCAAAAATGTACACGCTATCAAAATATTCAAGATTATCACAAATACATAGTCATAGAAGTGTCAGGCTCTGAAAGATGCTCCAGAGCACAAATCAAGAATAAGGATAAGGAAACTCAGATACTGGTGAGGCCGTATTATATACAACAGATTATGAATAATGGAGATAAAAGGGAGTGTACAGCTGGGCTCACATACATTTGGCTATTCATTGCACACATACAGCACTTATTTAAAAATGAAACTGGATGAGTGGTGTCCAACAGAAGGCATGGGAAGTTGTAGTATATGATGTGAAGAAAAAAAAACTACTCAAAATTTGGTTTCATTTCCATTCAAATGTCATTAAAATGAAATATAATTAATTTAAACTCTCCAGGCATGTCTTTAATATCTTTTTCCTTCTACCAAATTAAAAATTATAAAGTTTTTCATGAAAAAACTTCTTGATGTTTCCAGGGTGGGGACAAACTTATGGGATTTAGGAGCTGTATTTAGCTCTGGAAGTTCAGACTAAGCAGCTGTACTATAAACTATAGTTTGCAGGCTAGTTCATATAACACAGCACAACAGAATCAAATAAACTACATTACAACTTAGCACAGTATCCATCAGGCTAAAGCTTATGTTGGCAGCCTCTTTTATTTTATTTTTTTCATAGTCAAATGTGTCAATGGATGGATGGATGGATGAGAAACTGACATTCTATAAATGATTCTTTAAGATTGTTAATAACAAGGGCATAGTTGTCTACTGTAGTAGTACTCAGTTGTACTGTAGAACAGAGATTAATTAGCTTTTGTAAGCATCTTAGAATGGCCGGTTACAGCGAAAGTATTACACAAACACTCATACTGGTTTTATTCTCCTAAAGAACAGATTAGATGTTCAAATAGAACCCTGATTTATAACATATATCAAGATTCAGATTAAAAAAATATGATGGATTATTAAGGTGTCTCGTTGATTTATTGACCATATGGCAATTTATAAGTCATGTCAGTAACTTATAGGTAACACAATTAATTCCAAAGTTATTCCTCAGTTCTCCAAGTTGGAAGGTGCTGATGGATAAGCAATGAGACTGACTTATAAGTTGATGCTGAACTATAAATCAGGCAGCCGGGTAATAAATCATGAGATGGATGGATTTGATTACAGCACTGAACAGTGAGTCATGCAACTGTATCATACATGCTGAGCAGTTTGGCCAAACCTTCACTGTACATTTTGTGCATTTGTTTGGAAACGTGCAGATTGATTTAACAGGTAGACACACAAATCACCACTCCACTTTGTAACCCTAGCTGATTTTAAAAACTATGTTTTACCCTGGCCATGTTGATCAATCCACTCTTGATTTAACACAAAAGTACCTAGTTTACATTTGTTGCCAGTGTAGCATCTGGGGTCTGAACACATGAAAGGCTTGTCTCATAAATCTCTTGTCAGGTATGACATGAGAAACATGGATTGATGACATGTTTTGTACACACAGCTATAGGTTAAAAATCAGGACTGAAAATCCTTACAGAAAATAAGCCAAGAAGCATTTGCTCTTGCTAACTAATGCAGCCATTAAAAATTTCAGCAGTGCAATAATGAGATCTTACAGTGTTAAGGAATGCGTGTGAGGAAAATTTTAATTCAGACAGCATAGCAGCCACATATACATGGTCACTACCTTTGACCACATTGCAACCAAATCCATCTGTGCCATTTACAGAGAGGAAAAAAAAGAAGGATCAAATGATGACATGTGTCTGATGTTATCCCACCAATGCTGCAACTTACATTTTTTGCATGATGTGCACTTTATTTATTTTTTTATTTTATTAATTTGTATACTTCATGACTCTAAGGGCTCTGAAGGATGGTTCATGAATAAGAACACTAAAAACTAAGGAAACAATTCAAGAAACAATGACAGAGGGATGAATGGTGGCAATCAATAAACAAACCCACACAAACTAAGAGAACTTTAGTCACACTTGCCAAAGGCGCAAGCAAAAAACAAAATAAAACAGACCTTCAAAGTCATTCAAAACACTAATGCAAGTATGTAGTCATGTTTTTTTAACATGAAGTGTCAAGTGTCTTCATGAAGTGAGTGTCACTTTGCCATAACTGAAATTTGCTACACGTTCCATTGACCATATCTTCCAGTATCTTTCTAACCTCATATAATCTAAAAGGCTACAATTAGTATGGCTTGTCTACTTTATTCCCTGCCTAGTCTGAATACTCTCCTAAAGGAGGCTAGCCATCATATAGTTACACTTGCTAAGAATACCTGAAGCTTTACTCAGTTACTTTCCTAGAGTATTTGCAACTGCAAATAAGAATGTCAGGGAAGAGTGTTAATCCACCTATATAATTTCAGGAGAATTGAACTTTGGTATTGCCCGAACCTATTTGTATGCATTATTATTTTCAGAAATTATAGTAGTTGTAATTTAGCCAGATTAACTGGAATCAAGAAAGGCTGTGGAGCAATTACATAGTATCTGAAACTAGAGATGGGCTAGTAAAGTCTAGCAAAGTGAGACTCAGGTGTAATAAGATAGAAGAACTGAAAATAGACTAGACTAGATTAGACTAGATTAGACTAGATTAGACCAGACTAGACTAGACTAGACTAGACTAGACTAGACTAGACTAGACTAGA
>JAEANM010006349.1:0-18683 GCA_017656035.1 Myanophis thanlyinensis | reverse complement strand
GTTTAAACATTGAATGGTGAAGACTAACTTATGCCTGTAACAAGAATATATAAAAAAGCAATAAACATGATGAGAGGTTCATTTGTTCAGGAGAGCATTTGCTCAGGCCAGCATTTGCTCAAGCTAGCCTTTGCTCAAAGACATGCCTGTGACTGGTTCTTAGCGTCCCAACACCTTCTGTATGTCAGGTAATGGAAAACTGCAGACGGACTCAGTTGTATAACTCTCTCCTTTCCTAAATAAAGATTTTACATAAAAGATTGTCTGCCAAGGCTTCAATAAAATTAGATCTATTTTGTTACATTATAAATTTTGCTAAGGAGTTGCATTATTTGTTGATTAAATTTGTATATTAGTTTTTAACCAAGTCCAGGTACATTGATTTTATTTATTTTATTTATTTGTCAAAATTTATATACCTCTCCCGAAGGACTCGGGATGACATTGATGGTGTGACTATTTGAGTAAGTTGTTCAAACAGTGCCAAACTGTAAAGTATCGTAAAAGTAGAGTTCATTACTTATACTGTTAGAAGGGGGAGTGGATTATAACTTCTGAGAATTGGGAATTTCCCCATCTCACTTGCATTATCTTCTAATGAAATGAAACTCTATGAAGCATGTATTAATACAGATTTAGTCTACTTAAAAGAACTGTATATGTTGAAAGTTACTCAATTTTCAAACGGGAACTGACAGAAGCTTTTTTTATATTCCCCTTGTGAACATAATTTAGATAAAAAGATAATGGGAACATCATGCCATATGTCCAGGAAAGTAGTAATTCAACTTTTTGTGTAATATTTTAAAATGTGATTGACTAAAGACCCACAAAGACCCAAAACAAATATGTTTGTATATTCTGGAAAATGCTACTTTTAAAAAAACCTTTAGGTTTTTAAAGTCTTTAATCTATCTTGAGCTGCTACAGTTAGATTGTTTTCTCATTTTTTTCTCCCATTTTATATGCCCATAACTATTAGTTTAACTTTTCCATATTCACTAAGCCAGTGGTGGCAAACCTATGGCATGGGTGCCAGAGGTGGCACTCTCTATGGGCATGCATGCTGTCACCCCAGGTCCGTTCCACTGCATTTCTCCATGGCATTTATCGCCATTTGCAGGGAAACAGAAGCTGCAAACAACAAAATAGAAGCTCATGAAAGAAAAAAATCTTGCCTCTTGCAGAGATGCCTGTGTTGTGATTCCCTGCCTCCCACTGGCCAGCTTGGTCCTAGGGTTTCCGGTACGTGCATGCATGTATGCATGCACCTTGCAGTTTGGGCACTTGGTCTCTTAAAGGTTCGCCATCACTGCACTAAGCAGTTAAACATAAAGACAGAAAATATGTCCAAAAGTAGATACAAGTCATCAGTTATATATTTTCATATAAAGGTAGTCCTTGTTTAGACACCAAAATGAGAACTGATAACTCAGTTGCTAACTGAAAAATTGCAGGACTACAAATGTGTTTACAAATTTACTTCAGTTTTCCTTTGCTTTATAGCACGGGTGTCAGACTTGCGACGTCATGGTGCCATCACATGATGTTTCATGATGTTTTTTCCCCTTCCCTGAACTGGGAAGGGGTGTGACACATCTAGCCCACAGGCCACCAGTTTGACCTCCTTGTTGTACAGTATCAGAAGGATACAATCCCAAATTGTTGGGTGAGCAGGGAAGGTTTCCAGAGCTCAACTGCCCTACTCCCTATCCTTTAGAATACTAAATCTCTGTGGGGTAGGGTGAAGAACAACAGCCAGGCACAAGACACTGCATGTCAACCGACTGTAATGGCAAATATATGATGGAGAAAGATGTGAAGATCATAAATATGACCATTGGTTGTAGTTTTTTTTCCAATATCATTTAACTACGGATAGTTGCTGCATGAGGCAATTGCCAAACAAGGACAGCTGTTTCTAAGTTTGTGCTGCTCTGAAATGTTGATTTATAACATCTATTCTCCTAGTTGGGAATATGGTGGAAGTCATTGTACAATATATCTGAAGAGTATCAAAGTAACGAAGAGAGATGTCATTGTAATGATATAAATGTATATTTTAAACACAATCAGAAATAAAACTTGGGTATCCTTCAAAAATGTCTTAAACAAAAGCAACTAAGGTATTTTATTACTGTTCTTTTCTATCCTTCAGTTGTACTTACAAGTCAAGCCTTCCTGTAGCAGTGACCAACATTATGAATATTCTGGCCGATGCTGCACCAAATGTGAACCAGGTAATGTGCTAATAACATTCTTCTCACAAAATTCTCACTTAAGTCAAAATTGATATTTGGTTAGGGATAGGGACATGAAAAGTATTCTAAGAATGCAATTCTTAGAATACTTTTTATGTCTCTCAAGAGCAGAACTATGTAAACATTTTGAGGCTAAAACCCATACTTGGGTTTTAAATGCCAAGCTAAGGAGCAAAAATTGAAAGAGTGAGTTACAGGCAGTCCTAACTTAACAGAGTTGTTGTATAACAACTGTTTAAAATTACCACAAACTTCAAAAACAACTACTTATGACTTGTCCTTGAAGTTATGACTCCTACACACAAACAAACATATACATGTAAGGTGATCACATTTCAGACACTTGGCAACTATCTTGCATTTATAACTGATTGCAGAGCCTTGCAGTCACATTATCCCAATTTATGATGGGGTTGTTGTTGTTGTTTGCTGTTTTCCAATAAAAACACCCATTGGATATGCTGGATTCACTTAGTGACTACATGGATCACCAATAACCACGTGATTTGCTTAATGACTCCAAGAACAGTTGTAATTTTGTGCCATATTATTGATGACCACAATTACTTAGGACCAAAATTCTAAACTCAATTGTGGTCTTAGTCAAGGACTACCTGTATACATTTAAAAATAATTAAATGTAGATAGTAAAATTATTGTAGGATTATGTAATCATTTTAATTCCATTATAGCAAAGTGAAATTTGAGTATGGGGAGAGCTCCACTTGAGGGCAAAATAGAATCCTGAGCCCACAAATTTTGTACTCACATCCAAACAATTTTTCCTCATAAAATCAGGAGTCTATATAGTAACTTACTCAGTATTATCTTATTATATACAGGTTGAATATGGCATGGTGACTTGAAAAGGGAAATTGTGGAATGTTTACCTATTGAGATAATTAACAGAGATTTGTACTCCTGATTAAAAGAATTAAAATTTAAAGATAGCTTTTATTACTTGAAAGATGTAGAGGCTACTCAGAACTATGTTTTCCAGTTATACCCTCAAGCTATGTATTCTGCATTGGTTGATTTATCAGTGCTATGTATCCCACACTGATATGTAAGAATATGGGTACTACACAACAGTTGGGAAAATCTTGAATCTCAAAGGATAAATCAGTTTAGAAAGAAACATTCTGAACTCAACTCATTTTGGACAATTTCCTCCTAGGTGGTCATGCTCAGAACAGACGGTGCTTCTGAATCACATAAGCTATTTAAAGAGAATTAATCATAGCTTCAGCATTTAAAACCAATCAGAAAATGCCTTCAAGGAAGAACTTGAAAGACTCGTGGTGCTTCCAGGCAGATTCTGTTATAATGTGAAAAGCCCATTGTGTGCTTATTTCTTCCTTTTCTCTGAATTTTTAACATACAAATAATGGGAAAATGTGGAAATACACGTAGTCCTCAACTTACAATCACAATTGAGGCCAAAATTTATGTTGCTAAGCTCAACATTTATTAAGTAAGTTTTGCCCCATTTTACATTTTTTTGCAACAGTTGTTAAGTGAATCACTGCAGTTGTTAAATTAGCAACATGGTTATTAAGTGACTCTGACTTTCCCATTGACGTTGCTTGTCAGAAGCAAAAAACTGATCACACGATTCCAGGACATTGCAACCATTATAAATATGAACCAGTTGCAAAGTATCTGAATTTTGATTATGTGACTGTGAGACTGCAGTAGCAGTCGTAAGTATCAAAAATGTTCATAAGTCATTTTTTGCATTGCTGTTGCAACTTTGGTCACTAAGTGAACTGTTGTATGTCAAGTACTGTCTGTATTACAAATGGAAAACTATAACTGAACAATCTACTGTATCTTGTGTGTAAGGCAGGGGGATTGTACATTAAAAACATCTTGAAATCTCATGTTCTACATAGACAGTGATTGTTTAGTACCTCATATCCAAGCTAACTACGTGCCTCACTGTGGATTGTCCAATTCTGTTGTTAAATCAATTTGACTAAGCAAGTGTTTGATTCTGACAATGTAATAAGCATCTAAAGCAGAAATGTCAAACTCAAGGCCCATGCGCCAGATCTGGCCCACAGGGTACTTAGATATGGCCTGCAGGGCCGCCCTGGAAACAGCAGAGGACCGGTTCATGGTGCCTCTGCCAGCAAAAAATGGAGCTTGGGAGGGCTGTGTGCACCCTCCCCCCGAAATGCATTTTTGGCTGCAACGGCCTCCTGCCCCTCTGCCAGCAAAAATGAAGCTTGGGAGGGCCACACGGGAGTGATGTCGAGCTGGCCATGCCCATTGGCTCCCCAAGGTCAAACACAACCCTGATGCGGCCCTCAATGAAATCAAGTTTGACACTCCTAATCTAAAGTAATGGCATTATAATGTGTTTTGGTTGTTCAGCCCACTTATTCAGTTGTATTGGTTATATTTTGCCATGTGCTGACTCCACTAAGGTGATCCATGTATGCCTGAGAGAGCCATATTGCTAATTCTGAAGTATTGAACATTTAATCACTCTGTTATTCTTCTCAGGAAAGTACATGGCCAAAAGATGCACTGCCTTTTCAGAGACAGTATGCAAACCCTGTGGCTCTAATGAGTATGTGGACATCTGGAATGAAGAGGAAAAGTGCTTTCTTCATAAAATATGTGATAGAGGTAAAGGGAACACCTGGACTGTTATATTGCTTCTCATTTATCAGGGAGATGACTTTTAGGAGAGCAGATGAACACTTGTATTTTGAGTTGGTGGAGGTGGCAAGGCAGGAACAGTTGGAAAAGAGGGATATGCAATAGAACAGGGGTCCCAAAATCTTTTTGAGCGTTAATCAAAATCGTTTAGGATATCAGGACAACTGTCACAAAATGACTGTTTAGATGACAAGAATCTTGCCATAAGCGTGGCCTCTCCCAAAACACAAATATCCCAGAAGGCAAATTGATGAGGTCTGAGATAAATAACATAATCAAGGTACTGTTTGGAAATGATGGGGTTTGAGCATCAAAGTTTAGATAATATCTTGACTCAGATTCCAATCCTGAGTTTGGGTCAGTTACATTCTCTTAACTCTTGACTGAGAAGTTGAAAACATCTATCGGTCTGTACTGGACCAGCTTGGTAAATTACAATACATAATCTTCAATGAAAATACCCATATAACTTCCTACAACATTGAACAACATCGTGCTCAGCTGTGACATTCAGTTCTAGACCATTTTTTCTGTAGTAAACTATGAACATTCAGTTTTTCCATAAGACTCTTCAAGTCATCCTGAAACAGATTGATTTGGCCTGATAGTGAAATATTCAACACAAAGACAAGAAACATGCCACAAGCTGAGCATATATCTCACCAAAGCAGAACATACAGCAAAACAGAAAGAAGAAATATCCTTGACTCTCTGCCATACCTTTTAGTTCTGTAGAACAGTGGCCCCCAACCTTTTGGGCGCCAGGGACTGGTTCAATGGTGAGAGGTTTTTCCACAGACCAGAGGGGCGTGGTTATGTGTGCTGCCTGCATCCCATGGGTGGGGCTTCACTTGTTTGTGCAGCCTGGTTTCTGGCATACCGTGGCCCACCGGGGGGTTGTGGATCCCTGCTGTAGAATGTTCTTCATCAGCCCTTAATTCAAGGACACCCATCAGCTTCAAAATACAGGGCTATAAGTATATTGCATTATTTTTAATTAGGTAAGGATGCCTTTCTTAGAAAGGCAAGCAAAAGGTGGGTATTACTTGAGTTCATTTAGGCACCATATTTGAAATCCTACAAGGGACATCTCTATTTAAATTATCCCTTTAGCCTCCATAAAGAGATTTCTTGTGTGACCCTTATAACCTCCTACAACATTGAGCAATTCATGATCAACTGTGACATTCATTTCTACACCATTCTTTTCTGCAATAAGCCATGAACACTGTTTTTACATTAAACTCTCTTCAGTTCTCACCACTTACCACATATTTACTTGTTTCCCTATAGTTTCATTTATGATACCATTGATTGACAATTTGAATTTTTATTATTGCTTAATACTCGACATAGCAGCTAACACTTGTTCCTTGTATATCACTGTGAATTGCAACAGGCAGCATTCAGAATCAGTCATGAATCAGGAATACATTATGCAAGCAGCAACGTTGCTTCACTTGAAAAGAATGCTCAGTTGTGTGTCTGTTGTGATACAAACTTTGAGTCAAGAAAGACTTAAGCTTTAATGTCCATCTGCTTTCCCATTTTTTGCATTTAAAGGAAAAGCTTTAATAGAAGTGATTGCAGGAAACAGTACATTCCAAAGACAATGTGCCTGTATTGCTGGCTACCATTGGAACAGAGACTGTGATTGCTGTCGGCGAAACACAAAATGCTCTCCCGGTTCTGGAGTGAAATTTCCCAGTAAGTTTTAACTTAACATCTCTGAAAGTTTTATTTTATTAGGTCAACTTTGCTTAATGTACTACTGATAAGCTAGATGGACAGCAGTAGTGTCCTGATAATGAAACTTCTTGGAGAGATGTGGTTTTCTTCCACATTGCTGAATATTAAATACCTAAAATTATGCCACTGAAATTGGGGTAAATTTCAGCCCTGGGTGATATGCCTCAATTAATCTTATAATGTTATATCTTATTTTTTATTATTTCGTCTGATTGTTAGTTAACAGTTTTATCATGGGAAGAATAGTGTGTAGGAATAATACATCATGTTGGTTATTTAGCACATTCTTGGTGTTACAATAGCATGAAAGTGTAGGTGTATATCTGTATGTATATGAATCTGCTTATAAGCAAAAATAATCAGTGTGCTTGTTTCCAATGCCTTGAAACATTTAAAAACCAGTGTTATATTTTATCCAATAAATAAATAAATAGTCAAAAAGGCCGAAGTGTTCTAAATGGCAACACTTCACTATGCACTTCACTATATCCTAAATATTTAGTTATCATCGCATTGTTTTCAAGTGATACTTTTCAGAGAAGTGATGCTCTGCTCAGTGTGTTGTTATATTTTCACAGTACAGCAAGATAAGAATACAGTGTGCGTACCATGTCCCACTGGTTATTTTTCTAATATCTCTTCTGCAACTGATGTATGCAAAGCCTGGACAAAGTAAGTTTCCTATACATTAACAGTGCACTAAAAAAGACACAAAGGAAATCTGTGTTGTAGTGTATTTAGAAACACTGATGTTGGTTGCAGAAAATGAAATAATTTGTCATTGCCAGTAATTAGTCTCTGAACATTACAGTCTAGAAATCTTCATTTGCCTGATCATGTATAGTTAATTACATGAATACATGCATATTAAAATTGTTTTAATTTTGTATTAATGGCTGCATTTCCCTCTTTTCTTAGTACCAATCCATAAGTATTTGTGTTTGTGTTATCTGAAATTGAGACTTGCAGTAGGGCACTGTTTCTCCACCTCAGCAACTTTAAGTTAGGTAAACTTCATCTTCCAGAGTTCTTTGGTTAACATACTGACTAGGAATTCTGGGAGATGAAGTCCACATATGATAATATTGCTGAGGTTGCGGAACACAGCAGCAGGAAAATGAGAAATAGAAACAAAAAGGCCGCAGGAATATTGTTTCTTCTTTGAAATTAAGGAAATTCATTTCTCTTCCATTCCTTTCTTTTCATTCTAGTTAGAATGAATTGAATAAACTGAAAAATTTAATTATGAAAAGACCATTTAAAACAGGAGTCCCCAACCTGTGTGCTGTGGCCAACTAGTGGGCCGGGTTTGCAACCAGGCTGCAGAAACTGCCGGTGAGCGTACGCTCGCATGCACATCCTCATTTACATAAGCAGTGGGTGAGTGCTCGTGCATGCTCCATTTAAGTGATCAATGGGCGGGCGGCACACCGCTTGCGCAAATGGAGCTGTGTGCATGCTTACTGGACGCTTGTGCGAAACCATCCCCTCCCCCGTCCACCAGTCCACAAAGCCAGAAACCTTGGGATACTCAGTTACATGAATAAGAACTACCCCCCCCTCAAAATTGAAGTATTTTTTAAAAATAGTATTAACTGAGTAGCAATTAGGGATCACCATAATGCAATTTAGCATTCTACAGTCTGCTTCCCTCCAGATCAGATATACCATACCATTCCCATATAGTGGGGAATTATGGGAGAAGTTGTAGAGCAGTCTTTCTCAACCCTGGGGACTTTAAGATGTTTGGACTTCAACTCCCAAAATTCCCCAGCTAGCTTTGCTGGATGGGAATTCTGGGAGTTGAAGTCCAAACATCTTAAAGTCCCCAAAGTTGAGAAACGCTGTTGTAGAGTCCTAGTGACTCTGGGGGAAATAGGGAAAAATTATCAGAAAGCAAAGAGGGTTAAAACATTCCTTAAAGCCTGGGAAACAAGATAGTTTTGGATTCATGTAGGATTCTCCCCAGTTCACTGGGATATAAAAGGGAGGAGAAGTAAATTACAACCAGCTTATAAGTTTCTGTTATTACAGCCTATTCTAAACTTCCTGTGGAATGAGTTTGCTGATCTTGTCCACTTTATAGGCTGGCAGGTGTCTATTATATCTAAAGAACACAACAATTTACTGAGGGATGTACAGTATGTGATACGAATGTCATTGCATTACGCATTGCTCAACTACCTCTTTATGCTATTAGTATGTTTTCCAAACCATACATTACTTTATTAGCATGTCTCATCCAATAACAGTATGATTTGTTACTTTCTTTCCATTTTATTTAATTTAGTTGCACAGCTTTGGGAACTGAAGAAAAGATTCCTGGGAATAATTGGTCTGATGCAGTTTGTATCAAACAAGAGAAAACACACTCAGAATATGGTAAATAAGAAAGCACCAACTGAACAGTAATATTATTTTAAGATTTTCTGGCATTTCTATAATTAAAGTTACCCTTTATTTTGGTTTCATCCCAAGATAAGGTGAACTGTTCAATAACTTCAGTAATGCTATGAATGATGTTAGCAGGAGCTCCTGGTAGAGTTTCTTTGCTAATAATTGGAGTTGGGCAGCTAATCAATCCAAATAAATAAAATTCCAAAAGGTAAGTGGTGCTAATAAAAATCCAGAACAGAACTAGGGGCATAAGGAAAGTCAACTTGCCTTTTAAGTAGGAACTCCACAAACTCCCAAAAAAGAAATGGCAAATTGCTAACAAATGTATATGAATATGGCTGAAACATGAAGTGAAATGCCAAATGATGGGAATATAAGACAGGAAGGCACTCTTCCAGTTATTGGGAAAATACCTTGAATTTGTGTGAATGGAACTGAAAGTGATTACATGATTAGACCAAATAAAATCTAATCACTGATGGTGTTGGTATGGAAAGCAGTTTCTTATTTTAGATGGTGTTGGTATGGAAAGCAGTTTCTTATTTTACAAGGACATGTGCAGTTGTAAGATGAAAAACATGAACCAAGAATAATTTGAAATTGTAAATGCATATATGAAGTGTACTAAACTAAATGAATTTTGATGGACCTGAATTTAGATTAATAATAAATGATTATATGAGGAGAATTGCTTTAGGGCAGGAGGCAAAATAAAGAGAAATGGAGGCTAGTCAGGCCTATATGAAGTGATGGAGATTCTTTTCAGCAAAGATATTTGGGCTGTTGAGATGAGCTGAGATAGACAGGCCATCCAATTTGTCTCAGTAAAGAAATTGGAGTAACCTGAAGCCACTGCAGACCAGTATTGTGGGATAAGGTTGAAATGAGGATTTGTGGATTACCTGAAATATACATCCTATCCTGAACAACTTTCAGGATATGCCAAGGATGTTCTTGACTGGGCAGCTTTACTACTGCAGGACTAAGTAACAGCGTGATGGAACTTTCCAGCCAGGAAGACTTTTTAAGTACAAAGGATTGCCTCTATTGTGCTTCAGAACTGAGTAGCATGGTCAATCTTTGATAGCTACAGGATTATCTGACACAAATGCTGAAATGCCCAGCCTGGAAAAATAAGCAAACATAATTCAAAAGAGTCTGGGTAAGGGATGTCCACAAACAATATAGAAAAATAATAATTGTTTTTTGGAAAAGTTGAGGAAAGTTGAAGAAGGGGAATAAAATGGATAAATTAGATGGAGAGGAATGGACAAAGATGTAGGAGAAGGAGTGGCAGAACCTGGAGGTGGAGTTAAAAGAGGGGTCAGTCCAGAATCTTTACATAGCCACAAGCAGACTAAGTCCAACCTTCTTTGAATTCTTTGGACTCTTATCTAACTCCAAATGGGTGTTAAGCATGAGTTGAAAAGATGCTTATATATAGGCTTTTTAGCATTAAATCAGTGTAATTGGATTTCTTTCATGTTTGACAAATGCTGATCGTAGGAAGGTCATTGGAACCGCAACATATTATTGTTGTGGTCAGCTTGAGATAGTGGATATTTGCCCAGAGATACTTGTTTGCAAAGGTTTAAAGATGCAAAATAAAGAAATCCTGTTATCAGAAGTGGATGGGTTTTTTTTCCTGACAATTTTTGGCAACATAATCCAAGCTCTCTTGAGTTAACACAATTGAGTCTGGGTTTACAGGTTGCCCAGTTCTAGTTTAACCAGAATACAAGAAGCCTAAAAAGGAAAGCACTTAACCAAGTTGAATTGGACAGACATAAGCCATCTTTATTAGCTAATACACTGGTTCTCAGAATTCATATCTTAAATGCCATTTAGCAATGTTCAGAAAATCTGTGTCCCGCTGTGATATAAAGTAAAAACTTCAGTTTTTCAAAGAAATACGTTTATATGTTATTATCCATTCTGTTCTTGTGTTTATCATTTTTAAGTTTTAAAGATACAGTTACAGATAGTCTTCATTTAACAATCACTAGTTCAGTGATATTTAAAGTTAAAACAGCAGTGAATGAATGGTATTTACAACCAGTTCTCATAATTGATGCTGTTACCACATCCCTGCAGTCACATGATTGAGATCCAGATTCTTGGTGACAGGCTCACAACTCCTGGTTTCTAACAACCTAGTCAGTGGGGAAGCTGGCAGATTACAAAAGATGACCATATGGTAACACCTTTAATGAAGGCATGGAAATTGATTAATGACAACAATAGGAAGTGCTGAAACTATTGCCACTAAGTGGTGCAGTCACATAACCGCACATAATTGTGCTTTCTGGCTGTGTTGCTTAGCAATTCTGGACCTAATTGCCATCATTAAGCATGGACTATCAGTAAAGACTCAGTATCTTTTAGGCTACTTCACAAAACCAGCTAGGTTGGAAACCGCTAGGATAAAATATGTGTTTATGGATGGGATAGAGGCTTTATAGCTGAGCGATTTGGGATAGGACCATAGTATGGACTTAACTCCAAAATGAGTTGAAGCAGGCACAATACTTCAAAATATCTTAACATTATGTCTGTTTTCCCGAGCATGAAAATTCATGTCCAAAATTAATGTCAGTTGTGCAGTGTGTATGAATCAGTTTGTGTGTGTGTGTATTATATTTAGTATATTCTACAGTTCTGGCTATAAGATATGAATAGAGAAAAAATATTTAGCAGCATAGTGTTCTTCTATAGGAGTAAAATCAGTTGAAAATGTTTAAGTTTAGGGGAATGATTGACTAAAAGGTGACTCATACTAGTAAACTTCTAAATGCTCTTAAGAAAGAAGTTCAAGAAAGTGTTTCTCCCTTCTTTTGTACTAAAATAGGAATACTCAATGAAATACACACATGGCAATTGAAAAGAGGCTAAGGAAAATATTTCACAACCTGGCACACAATTATGGAACATGATGTTACAAGAGAAAATAATTGTTATTGCCTTAAAACAGTTGTAGACTTCCATGTTCAGAGGCAGCACAAATAAAATTTCTATTTGTAGGATGAAAACAGAGGAAAGGGGTCCATTAACCCTGTGCTACTTAAATACTTTCTAGAAGCATCTTGCTGAGCATAACTGGAAAGGTGGATGTTAGACTAAAACGTATTACTAGTGTGGCTCAAGTTTTGATACTACTGAGTTCTAGATGGAAACAAGCAGGCTTCTTCTTTCAAAACTTACTTTTATAACATTTTTAGATGCTCTACATTTTAGCAAGATATTCCAATGACTATAATTACTATGACCAGGTTCATGAGGCAAAAGGAGAAAGAAACAACTTATCTGAAATATGTTGCATTTAGAACCAAGAATATCAAGAGGGATTGCAAAAATATGTAAGGAGACACTTGGTAGATTGTTTCCAGACTGATTTATATAGAGACTAGAAAAACTGAAATCAATAGGATTTTAGTGAGTTTTGACTGATGGAAATTTCACTGATTTTAAAGAAGCTGCCACATGCAGCAGATTTGCACAGACAGATTTGTGATACATGAAAGAGAGAGAGAGAGAGAGAGAGAGAGAGAGATTAAATTGGAGGAATTACAAATTGTCATACTTGTATAATATGAGATCAAATTGACCTGCTACTACTAGGATGCTCAATGTATTTTATATGCCTAGTGAAAAGATAGGGTTTTCAAAATAATCGGACCAAAACATTGAAATACTTCACAGAACATTTCTCTAGAATGCCTTCATTTCTTGCTTTTAGACAGCAAGCCAAAGAGCCATTCTATAGCTGTGTTTTTAAGGAGAAAAGAACTACCAATAAAGTAGAATATTTGTAGCTCGGGGGTGAAATGGGGGGTCCTTGGTACTTATGATGTTAGCTAGTTTGGATCAAGAAATGTCTGCAAGAAAACAACCAAACTTAGAGAGCGCCAAGGACCCCTCAGAAGCGAACTAATTATGACCTCAGATACTTGTTTTTCTATCCCAAATTCTATATTTCACTGAATACTTTTTAACTGCTTTAAGTTCTGATTGATGAAAAGAGAAAATAAAATACTCCAGAGAATAAATAAAACACTAGAAGGACAATAATATTTTGCAGAATTGTTGCGGGTAAAATATCCGTGAAAGCCATGACCATTAATGCTCTTTTCTAATTATTGCTGCAGTACATGCCCAGTTTGAATATCAGCAGTCCCAGTATAAGGACCAGCAATCCCAATATGTGGATCAGCAATCCCAGTATGAAGATCAGCAATATATGGACCAACAGCCCTTCAATCCTGAGGAGCAGCAAGTGCAGCAGACACATGACTGTAGGTATCTGTAACATTATGTACAGGGCAGAGCAAAAAGGTGAAAAATAAGACTGCATGGCCCCGTGTTTCTATTTCAGGAAGAAAAGCAGATTTTGCAGATTGATATCTTTGCTTCAGTAACAAGATGTAGACACAGACAGCATTGGGCTTTCTCTTAGAACAGCGACATGACTAAAGGAGCAGCCTGATTAAAGCATGACTAAAAATTAAGACCTGGAGACAAAAACATATGAAGAACCATTGCAGGAACTGGATATGGCTAGTCTGGAGAAAATAAAGACTGGGGTGACATGATAGTTTTCCAGTAATTGAGGGTTGCCACTAAGAAGAAGGGGTCAACTTATTTTCCACAGCACCAGAAGGCAAGACAAGAAACAATGGATGGAAAGTAATCAAGGAGAGAAGCAATCTAGAAGTAAGAATAAATTTCCTAACAGTGAGAACAATTAACTAGTGGAACAGCTTGCCTTCAGAAGTCATGGGTGCTTCATCACTGTTTTTAAGAAAAGACTGGACAGCCACCTATCTAAAATAGTATAGGATCTCCTGCTTGAGCAGGCAGCCTCTTCCCTTTCTATTCTGATTAAGCACAGAGGAGAGAGAGGAAAAGAGCTGTCAAACCAACGGCAAGGCATACCATTTCAGATCACTCTTCTCTTTACACAGTGGATATATTTTCACAAAGCATTTCAAAGATAAAGAACTAGTAGAGCCAGTAAGATCCCTTGCCAAAACAGGCCATTCATAATTACACAGATGGTCATCCAAATGCCATCATTGGCACTTGTGCCACCAGGAAGTTATTTTTAAATTAAAATTTCCTAATATATAACGTTCACCATCCTCCATCTCTCTTTTTCTCATTCTGTAATGTGAACTCATTATTTTGAACCCAACAACTACATTTGCTTCATCACCTATGCATAATAGCCCTTCAGATATGAAGATGGAGATCATATCACCTGTTAATCATCTTTCCCTCAGGCCAATGGGAAGTGGAGTGGAACAGGAATGTAGGCAATATCCCAAAGTATAAGAAGGCAAGAACTTGCAAACTCTGTTAGAGCTGGGCTTTGTTTGAGCTCAGCTGGGCAGAAGAATTATAAACACAGGGATTTGACAACCAGCTGCTCTCTCATAGTAAGGCTTCAATCTCTTTAAAGTGAGATGATAGAAAGATGGACTAAGTGGCAAGAAGTTTAGCAAAGGCCAGTAGAAAGAAGCAGGCAATGGCTTCTTCCATCATTCTTCCACATATGCAGAGAACATGTAATACACCTAAGACATTACCAGGCTCAAAGTATCAATGACAAAAAGTTTACAGCCAGCTTTCTTTTTCCTGAGGAGAAAATATTTGGGGACATGCTTTCAAAGCCAGTCAAACAATCCTATATCCTTACTTCCCTCAACCAATCATTTTAATTGTTTTTGTGATTGGCAGCTGTCCAGCCGACTAAAAGCAAAACTAGAAGTTTACCTACCTTCAAAGTTTATTTCATGCAAATAATTGCACATTCTGCAGCTGTTCTTTCCATTTAAAATAAAAGTGGCATCTTCCGAATGAAAGTTTGGCTAGCTAGGAAAAACATCAAATAATGGGTTTTTTTTAAAGTTATGGCATTGCAAATAAAATTATGTTTACAATGAAGTATTGTTCATTTTCATCAGTTAAGCAGCATACTTACAAACCACACAGGTATTTAATCTACAACTGTATTTGAATAATGTTGTTGAACAAATATATTCTGTGTATGTGTGGATATGTAAGCAATACACCCATGATAGTAAGTGATTTACACCCAGGATAATAAGTAATTGAAACTAGCTTTTTTATCTTTGTCATTACATCCCTTCCAATTTTAAAAAAAGGGGGCAATTTTCAAATCTATGTCTCATTGGTTGTTGTAAGAGAGGTTACAAATGTACAAATATTACAAATACTGTACAGGTTAAAGTACATTTAAGATATGTCTTTACCTGGGAAATAGATGGATTTTTTTCTTGATTCAGTTCTAGATTTTGGTCAATATTATCTACAAATCTAAATCTAATTTTCCAGTTAGTTTTTTCACATGTATTATGAAAAGAAATATCAAGATGGGTCTTAAAGTAGTTTAAGGCACGCATTTCATTCAATTCACTTTCTATACAAGATTGAAATAAATTCATCTGAATCCTCCATTAAATCATTAAACCTTTCACCCATGTAAAAGCTAGACTACCATAGTCATATGGTGCCAAATAGTAAGGGCTAGTTCTTCAGTTATATAGATAAGTGGTGATCATGAGTTGCTCTGCAAATGGAAGGGTGGAGAAATCTTGCATGATTCTTGTGTTAAACAGATTAGGCTGCGATGAAAAACAAACTTGAGATGGCAACTGCTTATTGGCAACCAGCCACATTTAACAGCTTCTGGGTGGATTAAGACCACAGTGAATGAAAAAAAAAAGGAAATGCTTGGAGCAGAGTTTATGCTTATAGACTTGATCAGGATTTTCAGTTGTCAGTTTCTTCCTATATTTCTGAGAAGAAGAAAAAATGTGAAAATAATGGTGACGATGTTAGTCTTAACATTTTTTCTGTCAATTTCTTCCCTCAAAATGTCTGGAAACCTTTTGGTGCCGTAAAGACCTAGAGATTACAAAAAAAAAATTCATGACAAGATTCTTTGGTTGAGCAGCCCTGTATTTGAGGGATAAGGACTCCTTCCTCATACAAAATGAGTCGCTATTTTACTAGTGATTTAAGTTCTTGGTTCAAAGTTGTCAAGAAAGATAATCTTTAAAAAAACTTTTTATTAGAATTTTGAAATAGAAGTATAAAAAGAAGAAAAACAGGAAATAGGAAATAGGAAGAAAATTTTAAAAAAGAAAATAAAACAATTTGGACTTCTGCCCTTCTTTCTGTTGTGTAATTGCCATCTGCACAAAGAAATATTCTTTAAAGATAATTGCATTTTGCCAACAATTGAAATACTGTTCCACTACCCATTTATAAAGAAATTTAAGTGCAAAAAGGGATTCATTCTTTCACACTGATGTGGATTGCACAATGGAAAGAAAATGTTTGCCAACATGGCTGCTTTTATATAGGCTATCACTTTCAGAATTAAGCTTAATTGTATGAAGACAAATTCCCATAATATTAGCACTGATGATGATTTCATATGGTAACACTGCAGTCACAATATAAAACATTACAGACTTTGATTAGAAACCTATTTGAATGATATATTACTCTTTTATTTGAAAACTTTGTTACAAGAGCTTTCATACTAGTTATGTGCATATTTATTCAGCAAAGGATCCCACTAAATTCAAAGTAACTTAAATTATTACCAGGAAATTCAGAAAGCTTTGAATTCCCAAATGTATTTGTTTGTTTATTTAAAATAAATAAATGAGACACTACCCATCTCATTTAGAGACAACTCTGGGTGGCTTGCAAGCATTAAAAATTGGTAAGAAATTAAAATGATAAACAATAAACAACAATAGTAACAACAATAAAAGGGGGTGGAGGGAAGCATGAAGTACTCAGGGAGAGTCTTCTCTTAATCTATAGCCACCCCCAGAGTGGTACATTCCTATTGGGACCCCAGGCCAAGTTGCAGAGTTAGGTCTTCAGGCCCTTTTGGAAGATCAGGAGGGCAGGTGCAAATCTCATCTTGGGAGGCATGATGTTCCAAAATGTAGGAGCCATGGCAGAAAAGGCTCTTCTCCCAGACATCTGGACTTCTAATATTGAAGAAACTATAGTTATTCCTTGAACCTGCACTGTAAGAATTTCACTGTATCTTTTGGAATTTCAGTTCAGAATATTCCAATTACTCAGCTAATCAGAGAATGAAAGATCTGACAAAACAAATATTAAATATTTATAAATATTAGAGTTGCCTTGAACTGCAAGGTAGGCGACAAATAAATTTGATCACAATAGAAAAATAAATAAATAATTATACACTGAATTTAGACAGAGAAATATCACTAGAAAATGTAACCATTAGTGGGATTTAAAAATACTTTATGGCATTGCAAAAATGTTTGTTCTATAATAGAAGTCTTTTCTTTCAGATTTTACCACGTTAGCTCCTTCAAGTCCTGTGAGCATGATCCCTGCATTGAGAACAATGATTATCAAGAGTAAGTTGATCAAAGATAATATTATTATATTGTAAAAATAGATTTAGATTACTTGCTCCATAGGAATTGTTGAGTTCACATCAGTAATTTGATCTCAGAGTGAAAATAGAAGACTTTAACATTAATTAGGAACAGAACAATCAAAAAGAAGGGTGGAAGGAAAGGAAACTCAAGGGCAAATAGCAACGAATAATCACACTGAAATGTTGCCATACTTCATGTGAATGATTGAAGCAATATATTCTAGAGAAGAAAGCCATTTGGTATAATGGTTAAAGCATCAGGCTAGAAACCAGAAGACGATGAGGTCTAGTCCCGCCTTAGGAACAAAGCCTGCAAATGATTTGCCTAGGCAGTTTCAAGTAATTGGTCACGACTGAAGGGGTGGAAAAAGCATCTTAGAGGAATGGATGAGAAAATAAATGGGTGGATGAGGGGGTGGGTAGACAGGTGGCTAAAGAAGATAGTCTTGAACAAAAAGTTTTACATATTACTTTGAATTCACAGCTGGAAACTCAGCTCATAATCATAGAGTGTGTAGCACTTGGGGCAATTTTCACTACAAGACCTTTGATGGAGATATCTATCAGTTTCCTGGACTCTGCAATTATGTATTTGCATCCCACTGCAAATCCTCTTATGAAGACTTCAATGTGCAAATAAGACGCTTGGTGGTTGAGAATGATACTGTTATAAGTCGTGTGGTTTTAAAGCTTGATGGAGTAGCTGTTGAACTGACTTCAAGTTCTATTACTGTCAGTGGAAAACCGTAAGTTTCATTATTTAAACAAATATACTTTTGTTATTTCATAGCCACAAATTCCAGTCACACCAGGGCAAGGAGGAAGAATGTAATTTCATATATTGTTCTCATTTCAGTTTGACATTTGCAAATGAAATGTTTCCCGTAAGTGAATTTCTGTCACTTACAGTTGCAATGTGCTTTATTTCTAGGGTTCAGCTGCCTTACAGCCACTTAGGAATTCTGATGGAGAGAATCTCAGGTTATCTTAAGGTCCAAGGGAAACTAGGAGTCACTCTGATGTGGAATCAACATGATGCCCTTTTGGTAAAAAAAAAACTATTGTAGATATGGCAAGGAATTCCTATTATGTTTTTTAAAATGCACTATACACTGTCTGTGTCTGTCTGTCTGTCTGTCTGTCTG
>JAEANM010006348.1:0-18686 GCA_017656035.1 Myanophis thanlyinensis | reverse complement strand
CACAGTTGCCGAAAAATTTCAATCGGTTTATGGTTTTTTGCCAACAAAAACCTTATCACTGATCGCACCTCACAACTAGAGGAATTTTCAATTGCAGCACACATTTCAAACGTTTCTGTGAAATAACGGGCAACAATATGAACCTCCCACTAGCACGACTAGATGCAGACTGAGCAGCGGACACACAGATCAAAGATGGCCATGCTAGCTCCACCCCTTCTTGCTACAGACAAAAACGTAATCTATTTTGTGGATAGCCCTCGTAATAGGTAGAAGCAGAGGAATTATAGGGTTTGTTTGAGCTTTTAAAAGTCAAGGTGACTAGTTCCCCTTATTTCCCACTTGCTCTGGAATGGTCCTGTGTTTCCTATGAACTAGCTTAGGGGGTAGAGTGCCTTTGCTGCAACTCTTACTCTGTAGGTAAACCATGCCCAGAAAAATTCTGTCCCTCCTCAGTATCCTAAATTGCCTGGGTGACCCTTGGTAAGCTGACTTGATTTTTTTGTTGTTTTACCAGAGCTCCCAGCCTACAGTAGTTTCTTGATGTATTCTCCAATGGTTCCTGTTTCTCCAGTTAGTATTCTAATAATGGAGGAGATTCGGCTCAGATGCCTGCTGCATTCTAAAAGTATCAAGTGCTTCTGCACTGCCTTTCTTAGCTTCTATGATGATCCCGGATTTCAGAGGGGCTCTGTTATAAGTATAACCTAGTGGTGGTCTTGCTACAGGGAGTTGCTGCTGTTGTTGGTTTCAATGTCAATATTGCTGCTTGCCTCTTCTGCTATGCTACAGGCCTTAGAGGATTATCCATATTTTTATTCCACTTGAAATAGAAGAATAGTGTCTGATTATTTGCTACCACAAGATATTTTGCAATTTGCAAAATAAATTGCAATAAATAAATTGCAATTTGCTTCTGTTGACTGAATTGCCGGTTAGCAGAGTTCAGCACATTTGCTCTTATGCAACTTCTATTATTGACTATGAATTCTCTAAATCTTAATTTCTTCAAAGTTAGGAAAAGATTTTGTTATTATTCTCAGCAACAATAAAAGAACAGTTACTATTGGCATTAGTACAGTTACTCACTGCATCATTATGCCCACCTACATAACATACTCTTATTACAGAGCAGTTTGGCAAATAAGAGCTGGGACAGATGACTTCCCCCTTTTCTGTCAGGTTTCTCTGAAGCAGATTGCTGATGCTAGTTCTTCCAGTTTTAAAACATGCTCATCTTCTTCCAATTCAATTTCCCTCAATACTTACTCAGCACCGAAGTTAAATAATGGAAGAATATAGAGTCTTCTCTCACTCTTTCCCAGTCTGTTTTTCTGTGTACTGTTTGGACTATGGCTTCCTAATCTAGGAATATGTTTACATGGAAACAATGAAATGTTCTGGGATTCCCATATTTCTAAGTATGTTCTACAGTCTTAATATGATTAACAATCAGTGGCCCAATATTATGAACTAACGTAGATGAATTTTATTCTTATTTTGTGAAGAGAAAACTATGTTTAGCTAAGCCTTAATGAGATGATTCTCATTAAAAGCAATAACTTGCTTAAGATGAATAGAAGCCATAGAGAAGGGGAAATTTACATAGTATGTTAAAGAAACATATTCCACATTATTCCTTAAAAACCAACAAAATTTAATACTTACAATGTCTGCTATAAAGTAGCTGTATGCTACTGAGTTGAATGTCAAACCTATCATATGCTCTTGACATAATATCTTCAAGAGCACTTTTGCCAACTTTGATATCTGACAACGTAGATCGACATTTACTACTCATCTTAAAAAAAACACACAATAGAAATAGTCAATACATACTCCAAGAATATATTACAAACAAAGCTAAGGACTCTGTACAAGTCAATCAGGGAACACTACGGAACTACCCTGCATAGAGCATTGTTCTCTACATAGAGCAAAATCAGGAATGTTACCCTCTTGATCTCACCTTGCACTTCTTGCCTCCTTCAGCATTTCTCATTCTATTCATATTTTGTCCCTGACCTTAACCCAAAGGGACTTCGTTGCTGTTTTTTTCTACAGGTTAAGGTTGACCAGCCTGGTAGATTGGACTGAATTCTTGGCCCAAGGTTTCCCATTTCTATAATACTGAATTTTTGAAAGTATCTAAATTGTCCAATACTGTTACATCTTCAAATCATATCATCACATGGACATTTTTAATGTACATGACTTAATTGAATTACATAGTATTCTCTGAGAGAGAGAGAGAGAGAGAGAATATCTTCTAAATCAAATTTGATTCATGGTTAATTCAAGACAGATCTATTTTCACAGGAACTGTATGTAAATGGTTTGTCACTGCATTTGCCCTCTGTCCCCACATCTAATTTATAACCATATTCCCAAATTAGTTTACTTTATTGTCAATCCACCTTGTAATCTCCCAACGAAGTAGTACCCAGGCTAAATATGGGCCTGAAATGAACTCTTGTTAAGCTTAGATAAGGTCAGCCAATGGTTAGATAAGGTCAGCCAATGGTTATAAAATAAATAACATAAACATAGAATATAAGCATTTTTGGGGGGGAATTTGAAGAGGTTACCTTTAAATGACCTAGATCCAAAAATAGCTTATTTGATGTAGCTTCGTAAAATCCATTTTGTGGAACAATGATATAGGAAGACATAAGATTTATTTTTAAATCTAAGACCTTCTGGGTTTCTATAACATACACTAATCCTAGACAAAAAAGTCAAAAAAATGTATTAGTAATAGTTTCTTGGGCTAGGTTCTGCTCCTCACACTATGTTAGCTGTGACAGTGCAAATTCAGTGTGTGTATGTATGTATGTAAAAATATGGTTTACCTGTAGCTGTTTTGTCACGAAATTCTTCCAATTTTGTTAACGTTGCTGAAGTTATTTGCTCTAAATGAACATAACTTGGGGGTCGGAAGAAATCAACTAAACTGTTCACCGTCATCTGATAAGTATATAAAAGAACAATGATGTATATTCTTAATGTAGAATATGGGTCTTTTTAAAACTTAATTTGTAGAATAAGCATTTTCTACTTACGGCATCATATATTATTTCCAAAGGCTGTGATTCTATTATTAGTCTCTGATTGCAGTTTTCATCTAAGGGATTGGTCTCAAACATTATTGTGAAGAGTGATGCATTGTGCTGTGAATGGACTGTGTGAGAGGACAGCAGACAGGGTACTATTTTTTTCTGAGCCATGCCCTGAACTTCAAATGCACTTACGCTTGATTCAAATCTAAAAAACAAAACACAAAGGATATGCATACACAAAGGCACAAATACACAAATGCATTTAATATACATACCACACACATACACGCAAAGCTATGCTAAGACGGAGCAAGATATAAATGCAACAAATAAGACAAGACCTCTTTTTTGTGTAAATCCAACTTTTCTAGTAACTTTAGAGGCAAATGGAAAAGTCAAGATTTTGAGTGCAATTTGACATTGGAAAAAAACGGAATTATAGGGATCCAATAATAGGCTGATATTTTCTAATAACAACAAAAACCCCATATTGTGGATCTTTTATTTTAGATGATATCATCATCATTATCATTATCCCACCTTTATATATATATATATAAAACTCAAGGTGGCAAAAATACCTAATATTCCTGCCTCTTAATTTTCTCCACAAAAATAACTTGTAGGCTGGTCTAGTCTGGTCTGGTCTGGCAGTGATTGTCTCTAAGCCAGAGAGATGTCATGCCAGAGGGAGGCCTAGGACTCAGTTGCAGTTTCTAGCCCAGCACAAACTGGATCTCTTAGATATAACCTGTATCTAGGTCTGCCTTATTTATTTGCATTCTAATTTAGCAAAGTAGACCAAGCTAAAAAAATTCCTGAATGCCAGTAAGAATTCCTAAGCCATTTTTTATAATAAATTATACAAATCAATGTACAAGCTCTATTTATTCAGTCCTTGGCTAATACATCTAAATGTGACTGACAAATTATTTGTATAGGATTTATAAAAGTAAACTGTAATGTAAAAAAAATCCTAAGGTATACTTACACTAATTAGTGTGTGCTCTGATAAGAGTTAAAAAAACAAGATAAAGTATCCTTAAGACAGAACATCTAACATAAAATATTATGCATTGTAATTATTCATAGTTAGACCATTCCCTTGAGATTTCATGACAGAGAAACCAGAAAATTTATTGATCTAAGCCTTACATTCTAACGCATAGATTTTTTCAATTCTTATATAGGTTGTCTTTTACTTATAATCAGAATTATGACCACAATTTTCATTGCTAAGCAAGGTAGTTGTTAAGTGAGTCACACCTGATTTTATGAACAATTTTCCCATGACTGTTGAATCATTAGCAAATCTGGCTTCCCTCACTGACTTTGCTTGTCAGAAGCTGACTGAGTAGCTGAACACATGACTCCAGGATGTTACAACTGTGTTAAATATGTGCCTGTTGCCATTAAATTTAAGTCATTCCTTCCAGCTTATCTTCATGGAGTAAAAAAAAATTCTTCTCTGGAAATATCAAAGATTTGTAGGCCTTTCTTTTTATCACAAGATCCTCAACCTTGTTAATGGCCTTAAAGAAAAAGTCCCAAATTTGTCTTTTTTCTCAATGGTCTTCTTTCAGTTGTGTTGAGAGGTGTACATCTGAATCATAGATGTGAAGGTGAAAATGAAAGTTAATATCTGGTTCTTCCAAAGCTGCGAAACACTCCTCTGCATTTTCAGCTGTGAAGTTGAAATTTGGTAACATTCTCCACATCCGCATCTCAAAAGTACCTTGAGAGGATTTTTTTTTATCATCAGAGAACAACTGGTCAACAAATAAGCATATTTTATTTAGAGACCTTTCAAATAGATCTCTAATACTTTGCTCCACCATCTTGGCTTCCTCTTTTTGTCAGAATCAGAAGACTTTAGCTACACACAGCTGAGAAGATCAAACTACCAGTTACTACAATAAGACTAAAATCATGGCTTTCAATCTTATCTTTCCCATCAGCTTTTCTTTTTTCTCAGCACACTTCCTTATTTGGCTTGCCTTAGCAGTCTTCTTTCTAGTTCTTTAAGACAAAAGAAATCCCTAAAATGGTGTGGATCTTTATAGCAGGCTGTTTCTAGAAAGAGCCTCTTTTAAGTTTAAGATAGAATAATAATCATTGAAGGCATAATTTACCATCTGTTTGAAAGGTGAATTTCCAAAGGACGGCTTCTTCAACCTCTGAACAGATTGCAGCCTCTCCCCTCCCTGCTTTTGGCATGAAGATAGCTTCGGAGTTCAACTCCAGAAACAGTTTGCTGGCTTACAACTGTATTGAAGGGTTCTGAGAGGGAGTTCTTTGACGCACCCTGACCAGATGGGTCATAAAAGCTGTTGGGATACCAGTCCCATCAGTTAGAAGGCAGAAGAGCAACAACCCCAGGGAGAAATCCTTCAAAGATCTCTCTCCATTAGTGTGTTCAGTTATTCATGTGCCCAGGAAGTGGAATTCCCCCCCCCCCCCCAATTTCAAATTGCATTCAAAATCTCAACAAAATGTCAACTTTTCTGGTTGCCTCTAAAGTTATTAGAAAAGTTGGATTTACATTAAAAACATGTCTTCACTTATTTGTTGCATTTAAAATTTGCTTTTCGATCAGAAGATCAAGGCTGAATTGTCCCTCCTCTAAATATTTTTCATCAGAACAACAACTTGTCCAGTACCTAATTCCCTGATCAAAATCCAACGCTAGAACTACGTACTATGCCACATGCCTCAAATAGTATCTTTAGATGTAGATCTAATATCAAATAACAAGAATGAAATGTATTTTGCATGTCTCTTTTTATTTTTTTTGTATCTTCTTAAATTTTTTGTTATGCTCTCAAAATCTTATCTTCCATAAAATAAATTTCATGGTTCTTCATGTGAAGAAGAAAAACAAACCTGGAAAAAAGCTATCAAAGAGCACAAAACTAGAAGGAAAACCAGAGGGACATGAAAAAGCCAACATAGAAAGGTTACCCGAGGCCACATACCCAGAAAAAGGCTGCAACATTTTAAAGTATATTTCTATTTATCTACCTTAAATAAATGCCTACCTTATTGCTTCAGCACCGGGGCGTTGTGCTACTGTTGTACGCAGGTCAATTAATGCAAGTTTTATCAGCTCAGGCTTCTCCTTGCTTTCCCTGATTAGCACTGACATGCTTATTAATTTTACATAAAGCTTCACAGCTTCATACTATGCAAATTAACAAAAAATATCATGAACTGAAGAACATTTTAACCAAACATTAATGACTACATGTGAAATTCAGAAAATTAATCATTATGTATGAAATTCAAAGCAGGTGAACTGGACTGAACACACAACACCAAATATAAGAAAAATGCCTTCTAATTTCTAAGTTATTCAAAATAATTTTAAAAATTAATAATTCTAATACTTTAATTTTAATTAATTAAAAGTTCACTGAGTATATTGTGAATGGTATCTCATGAGAGATAACACAAATCATCCCTCCCTTCTTCAAAGAAGATTCTCCCTTACTCTAATGGCAATTAAGATCAGTTGTGCACCAATTAATTTTTAATGTCAGCACCAATTAATATTTAAAGTTCTAGGAAATGGATTTAGGACAAAAGCCTATGGGCCCATAGCTCTTACCATTCTCATGCCTTCTATCCCAACTACAAAAGTCTAGTTCATTTACGTTTCAGTATCCTATCCAAATTACACCCACCGTTTTTGGCAATGTTGGATCGACAGCGATTTCACTATATCCGATTGCTGCATAGAGTTTATTTTTTTCTTGCGGAGTCATGAACTGTTCAATACCTGCAATATCCAATTTTAATACATTCAACAAAAACAAACACATTTTTCATATGGTAGCATTCTATAACAAATACATAAGGGTTTCAATGTTTTTTTTACAGTTACAGCTTTGTCAAATGCTTAAATCTACTCCATTAGTAGAAGCAATTTTACACCTTTTCCAATATCTAAAGGTACTATGATAAGATAGAGTTTAATAGTAGTGAAAGCTCACTCCAGCACTACAGAAATTGTTAGATCAAATGTGCCATCTTTATACCTTTCGGTTCTTGTTTTGTTTCACCACTTTTTCCTCCAGACCATCCCCACATCCAACTAAACCAGCCACCAGAGTCTTCATCATCTTGTTTAGCACCTGGTTTGAAAATCTTTAATCCAGCTTTAATAGCCTATTATGCGAAACAAAGCACAAATTACATTACTAATTGTATAACATGAAATAATGTATTTATTGTATCAGTTACAAAGAAAACCTAGAAAGGTACCTGGAAAAATGCAATCCAATCTGATCATCTCTTTGAAATGGGTAAATCTGAAGCAGGAGTAGTATTTTCATAATATAAATTCATAGTACTAAAAAGTAGTAATTGCTATTTTAACTCTGTGCATAAGATTAAATAACTCTCATTTTGGAGCTTCATCTTTGAAATGTATTATCTCATAGTAGATGAAAAAATTAGGCAATCCTTTTCAAGTTACCATTACATTGCCAGAATCCAAATTAAAATGTCCACAATGGACAGATGATATTCCAGCTTCTGCCTTAGCATACTTAACATATTTACAGTATAACCCTGGGAATCAGGAATCCTCTCTCACCTTCAAGATTTCATCCTTTATAAAATTAGGCTTCCCCCTCCCTCTCTTAAGAAATCCAGCTCAACAAACTCCATGGAACACAGAAATAGGAAACTGAGGTGAGCCAGCTGGATCCCTTGCCATCATCATTAATCTCTTTCAGAAAACATGTACCCGCCCTTGCAAATATTGTCATCCAGATCCTGCAGTTCTTAACCACCTTATCAGCAAAGGCAAAAAGCTCAGGGAATTTTTATAATGCATAATAATTAAATGGAAGAAGTTCAATTAAACTTCATTAAACAGCTCCTGACAATGGCCAGACATTTGCTTCCTCAACTCCTGATAGGATCATGGCCAATATTTCACACAAAATGTACACAGGGTGCCAAAAACAGCCTCATTCCAAAACTCTCAAAACACCTCACAAGATAATATAAAACTCTCTAAGTATATTTTTAAGCTGCCACCTTAGAGCTATGGATTCAGAATTTCAGTTTACTCATTCACAGATGAAAAATATTTTCCTCGTCTTTACTCATCCCACCTTTCTACTTTAGATTTCCAATAGCAACTCCAAAGGAAAATGTGCTCATATTTTGGGTAAGTACAGTGGAGTACAGAATACAGAAAGGTGATTTTGCAGAAGGAATGCAAGAACAGTTATGTAAACACCAGCTCCTCAGAAAGAGGAGAGTGAAAAGAAAACTCAACTTACCCTGACTTGAGTCTTCCTGAGACTGGAATCTCAGGCTTTGAAGATTCTGTTATTATCCCTACAACTATAACGGGTCTTCCAGATTCTGATATCTTTTTCCTGGCCTGGCCTACCTTAGTGGGACAACAGTTAATGTTTCAAGAATTGCAATCACCTCATCAAAGCTCCAAAGGACCAAGGAGTGCCATGTTTTTCAGCACCAGTACTGCTACAATGCTGAATGCAGCTATATAAAAAGGACTTACATCTATATTATCCACACTTCTAAGTGCCATATGCTATTTAAAGAAGGGAGATCACAGGAGTTTTGGTTAATTAGCAATTATTAATGGTATTGAATACACAAAAATATGTTCTTGTATTCTTAGTTGATCTGACTTTTTTATATATAGTCCTCAACCACAATTGAGCCACTTCTTTGCTAAGTGAGACCTTTGTTAAGTGAGCTTTGCCCCATTTTACAATCTTTCTTCCCACAATTAAGTGAAGCACAGCACTTGTTAAATTAGTAACAAGGTTGTTAAGTGAATCTAGCTTCCCTATTGACTTTGCTTGTCACGTCACAAAAGGTGATCACATGACCCCAGGACATTGCAAATGTCATAAATCTGAGTCAGTTGCCAGGTACATGAATTTTGATCAGGTATGGGAAATGTTGCCACATTCATAAGTGTGAAAAAAAATTGTAAGTCACTTTTTTCAGTGTTATTGTAACTTTGAATGGTCATTAAATGAACTATTGGAAGTTGAAGACTGCCTGTATTAATTTCTATAATCCTGATGGTTTTATATTATACTACACCGCCCTGAGTCCCTTTGGGAGAGGGGGCGGTATATAAATTAAATTAATAAATAAATAAAATAAATAAACTACATTATAAATACTGAAATAAAGGCACTACATTTTGTACAGTGTAGAAGACATTTACCTCAAATTCTGCCTGTTGTCTTGCTAGGGTGATGTTGAATATATCTAAAGTCTTCTCTAGTTCCTATAAAGAAAAGTATGTTACATACATTACAAACTTATTCAAATATATTTCTACAGAGTTTCCATCACTAAATAATGTGGTTGTGAAGTGTAATGTCATGTGACTGCACTGCATAGAAATGGCAGTCTTGGTTGCTGTTGTTAAGTGAGGACCTCGTGGGTCATTATGTAATGAACTCACATGACCATAACTTCCAAGTTCCTGCCAATAACTTTCCAGGGAATGGCTTGCTGCAACATTGTAATCATATGTCAAGTCACAATCGTGTGTCTGAAGGGATACTGCAAAGACCAAAGGCCAAGACTGGTTATAAATCTCCTTGCTGTCTTAAAGGTGCTTTTTCAAGACGCAACAGTCTTTCCAGTGGTTCCAAGAAGGCTCCGACACCCATTTGCACTACTCAGGTGGCTCTGAGAAGAAGAGAAGAACTCTGTGTCTGAACACAGACAAATATTTAATTGGCCTCAACAACTCTCCAAAAGAATGCAAATGACCAGCTGTCTGCAAGGAATATATTCCATTCCCCACCATCCAGTCATAGCTGACGAAGCTTCAATTCAATCAATTCAATCCTTTATTGTCAATGCACAACATGTGTGCAGTGAAATTGAATGAGGCTCCATTGGTACAATCACACAAAGCACAGAAACAAAGAATACATTCAAACACAGAATACATCTCCAGACTTACATGTATCCTGTGTTTGAATGTATTCTTCTTGAATGAAAAGCAAAACATCTTCAAAGAAAAACCAGCTGCCTCTTGAAAAAGCACCTCTGGGACAACCATGGACTGGATGACTGAGAATCTCATAGACAAGTCTCCTTCTTCTGCATGGTTGCGGGTTTGAGTGATCATTGAACAAACATAAACTGAGGACTACCTGTGGTGGTGTTTTGACCAACCACAGATTCATTAGTTGCTATAGCATATCCTCTACTCTAAACCAAATACTATTGTTCCAAATTTCGGTCAACCTGCAGCAAAAATCTCATCTTTTTAGGAAATTAAGAAAAAAATATTATATATTGCCACTGAGCTTCCATTTTGAGTTGACAAGATTCAAATCTATTAGAGATAACCTGTCCTGCAACCACAATATAACAAGCATCCCCAATCACTCTAGCATGAATTGTACCAAAAAGTTTGGTCCGTTTGGAGGTCTAAATCTCTGAAAAATTTAGGACATCTATTTTTAACATCAAAAATCCCAAGTCAAAATGTCAAGCAGATTTTTCTTGGTCTGATATTTTAATTCTTGTTGAATTAAAACTGGGAGAAGTAATGTTTGTTCCTATTCCTACCCAGGCCTCTGATATGCATTCATGGTTTGAACCTTCATGTACAATTAGTTTTGGCAATCAAATTATATAGAAGACAACTGGCAAAAGGAATCTTCCCTTGTTCAACTGAGGAAAGAACAGGGGAAAATAAGGTAAATCACCTCCTGAAAAAATGTTATCTCAATCCAATCAACTGGGCAACTTCTAACCGGTGGATTATCTTTTATAGTCAGAGCTCATGCCTGAGAATGGGATAGAAATCACACTTGTCAGCATAACCAGGATGGAAAAAGGAGAACTGTTTTTTTCTGTGCCTCTCAGATGCACTTGGTACCAATGACCAGTGTTCATTGGTACTGCTTTTGAGAATTGGGTCCAGATGTTACCATTTTACAGTAATTCCACCATTTTCTGAGTGGGTGATAACAGAACTGGGGTTAGAGAGAAGCTAGTAATAGCTTTGTTGCATTAATAGTAGCATACATTCCAGATGATGGAAAGTAATTTATCCACTCTACCCTGGCCTGATCAGGTCCATTTGGAACACTTGGGATGATAACTAACTGGCAAGTTTACAGTAGAGCTTCCAGATGGTGAGGGGAGCCCAGAAATAAAATCTTGTGAGGGACAGTTGTATATTGGATATTTTTAGGCTATATAACAGACAAATAAGGGGATAGCACTCAAATGTTTGAAGTATTATCCAAAGTAGAAGGCATAGACTAGACAGGATAGGACTGACCAGAATCAATGGAAAACCACAATGAAATAGATTCAGGCAAGACAGCAGGAGAAACTTTCTGTCAGCCAGTGGAGGTTTATAAATAAATAATCTACCATTATAGAATAGAATATATTCTATTTGTATTTTGGAAAACAATTATTTTTGTAACTTGTGATAAACATGGTGATAAACATCTAACCTCCAACATAATCAAATTCTCTTGTATAACCTTCTTTGAAGTTATTTTTATTTTATAGAATTCTTTATAATTTTTCACTTGATTCCTGTGGTATCGAATATGTTCCCAAGACCACATTTGTAGCTTAGGTTGGATGTTTACTTCAAGAATGCTTTGTGTAACATATCTCCACCTAACAGAAAAAGAAAAAAATGTTAGGACATAATATTACATGCAAATTTAATATTTCTTTCTAAATTATATTTTAGTAAAGCAATCTTCACAAATTTATAATTCTTGACTCTCTTCCCCTAAATACAAATATTAAATTTATTACTTTATTAAGGGTGCTTATGAAATTTTTCCTATTAAGTTTCTTTGGGGTTTTGAATTCCAATTTATGAGAATATTCTAAGAGAAAGACCATCAGAATTGTAGAAGTTTCCAAAAGTTATTGGATGTATACCATTTCCTGGCATTGTTGTGAACAGGAACATCTGGTCTATATTTCCTATACGGTAAATTTCGAGTCATCATATCAATTGATTCAAGGAGTTCCATAATACTGAAATACTGCAAGAAAAATTACAAAAAAATATTTACTACTAGTATGGTATAATAATTACAACAAAATGTAGACAGCGTTCACCTTAAAAGTTACACTATTTAAAGGTTGAATAGACTAACATTAAAAGCTTTAATTTTATAATGACAATGGAGTATTTAACTTTAAGTTAAAGTAATAATTATTCCAGGAAAAATCTGTTATTTGGCAGATATATTTATTTCAAGTTGTTTACAAATCAATACTGATACGAATACATGATTTAAAAATCCCCATGGCTATGTGGAAAGTGTTGTAAAAGTGTTGAATATGTTGGGAAATATCCAGTCTATGTACCACAATATGGCTAAAAATTCATGAGTATGAAAACTCTCATCCCCAGGTAGGGCTGTAATTAATTGACTGTGCATTTGAGTTAGTATTGACTCCTGGTGGTTGTCTGACAAGTCTACAGTTTTCCTTGGCAATATTTTGGAAGTGGTTTGCTATTGTCTGCTTCCTAGGGCACATTTTTGACACTTAAATAACCTTGACATACAAGTCTACTCAACTGTAAATTTGGGAATTCTTTCAAAGATTACAGAAAACTATAGTCTTATAAAAAGATGTAAACAGAACAATGAGTATTCAATTCAGGAAATAAAAATGGTTGCTATAAAAATCAAAATCATTTATGCAGTTACCTGTGGTTTATTCAGTTCAATGGTTATATCCTGAAGATTTACATCCACATCTAGTTTTGGTGCAGAAAAGTCAACATCGGATCGCGGATTCATACGGAGTTTGGCTTTAGCTGAAATCGGACGGAATACTAAAAAGCAGAATTTTAGAGAAAGTTAATCAAGAAACAAATAGATTATTTTTTCTCAATATTACATGGATGCTCCTTATGGAGGTATACAAAAACAAGATTCACTTTTTAGGCACCAAAGTGGAAGCTAAATTTTATAACCAGTTGCCCAACTATGGACAAGGCTATGATACGTTTGCTCACAAATAGCATTCTGGAGGATAAACAAAGATTTTACTATAATCTCTATAAGTACCAAGCCACATCAATGTTGCAGTCTATCCTACTGTGATGATGCAAAAAAGGTGGAACTATGCCAATAAAATGTTACTTTCAGTTCTAGTTAGGTAGTCTAGTGCCAAACGCCACATCTTACAATGAAACCTGTTTTTGTATCTTTAGACCTATAAATATATAGAGTTTTCAAGGTAATAAATACCTCTTTGTATTTTACCAGAAGTAAATCAGCAGTCAGTATAACATTTTAGCACATACATGATATGATCCCCAAGTTCCTTACAAAACTAATTTAACCACAATTGTCTGTGTTAAATGAAGTTTTTGGACTAAATACAAAGATAGCTCCAAGAAGAAATTATACCTATGTTTATTCTACTCCACATGTAAGACTGTTATAAAATATTAAAAACTTACCAAAACTATAGCCTTCTGGAATCACATTAGTGCTTGCAATTCCATATTTTAAATGACTCTTTGGGGGGAAAAATTGAATTGAAAATTATTCACAATAAAAATGAAAAATGCAGAAAAAATCCAGAGTATTTTTCCCAAGCAATGTTCTAGACTAATCAACATTAACTTAAAATTCAGAAACTCAAGGATATATCTTGCACAATTTCAATAATTCTGTCTACATATCATGCAGAAGAGGCTCCTGGTTAAAAATGTGGGAATATGTATTATGATAATACAATGAAATGTAAATGATAAGTCACCTTTAGAATGTTAAATCAGAAGAAGAAAGTAGATAGAACTAATCTGACCTCTGATTGAAAAAAATATGAGGAAAACAATAATTCTCCCTCCCCTTGGTCTTATTTAATGAAGAATTAAAAAAAGTTATGATAAAGTACAACACTTTAATTGTCCAAACATTAATGAAGCAATTCATTAATAAATCCCAAGTAACACGTCTTCAATTCAAAATATTTGCTGTGATCTTTAGTCAGAAAATATACATACTTGATAATTAAATGGGAATAATATTAATGAGCATTTAATATACTGCTTGGGTTCTCTGCAATGGCACATCCCAGGATATGACAAGATTCTACAATATTTCACTTACTAAGGTTTTAGGTTGAAAGACTGAAAATTTCCAAGAAAACTGAAGATAAGTACTTATATGCTTATGAACAAACTGAAAATTTTAGATGCAAAAACACATCCCCAAAATTGCATTTGGCTTATTTTCTGATGAGTTTATCCATAAGTATATATAATAATACTTTTTAAAGTATCTGTATATCTGGTATAAGTTCTCAGATAAGCCATCCATTGATAGGCTGACATTTTTAAACAAAATTCCACAAAAATGAATAAAACAATTATGAAAATTTAAGCATATAAAAATGTGAGGGTCAGCTTACACATGGATGATATATTTTTCATAACAACTGTATTTAAAAAGTTGAGGTCGGCTGGTATGTATGTAGAAGAGCTTATATGGGTGGGTTCCATGGGCTGGTACTGCAGATGGGCAATAGGTAACTATAGATAGGTATCATTGGTGGGAATGGGTACTATGGCTGGGTGGCAGTGACAAAGCTGTAAATTTTCATCATGTGACTTAAGGGCAGCAATATATCGGGAATTTTGAGGGCCAATCATAAACTCATTTTTCAGTTACACTGTAACTTTGAACAGTTGCTGAACAACTGGACATAAAATAAGGACTACCTATATATGAATTCAAAAATGCCAAACCTAACATTCCAAACTTTTTATCATTTTTTCCTGTTAAAGTGTAGATAATTTTTTTTATCTTGTAATTTTTTTTAGGATCCCTAACAAACATTATTTTACAATTTGGAGCAGGTTGGCCTTAGTACTAAATTGGAGTTAAAATCTAAGATAATGACTTTGATTTTGATCAAGGTTATTTTCAATTTAGCCTTATAAGCCTACACTGATTTACTTTATATTATTTTGTTGTTTCATTTTAGAACCATTTACAGTAAGTCCATTTTAGGACTATTTTACAATGAAACTGAGTTGTTAATAAATGAGTATTTTGTTGCTAGACAGCTTTAAAATATTTCCCATACAAATCTGATTTTTTTTCTCGATTTAATGCCTATATTAATCTTCATACATAATACCTATTCCAAAGATCCACTGAAAGAGAAAACAGATATAAATTTGCTAAGTTCAGTGAACCCTTTTGAGTCAGTTTTTGATTCCTGGCAGTTGCTTTGACTAATCCCTGCAGCTTTCTTGGTAAGGTTTTCCAGAAGGTTTGTCCTTACCACCTTCTTAGGTTTAATAGAAAGTGCCTGGCCCAAGGTCACCCAACTTCCTTTGTGCCTAAGGCAGAATTAGAACACAGTTTCCTGCTTTCTAGCCTAATGTCTTAATCACCATACACGCTGGTTCTCTCATCAGTAGTGCTTCTTGAAAAGTTAATTAGCACAAGACTATAGCATTAATGTTTTTTTTTTAGCAGTGCCTTTTGAAAAGGCACTGTATAAAAATATAAAAGAACTGTAATTCATTTTGGACAAATCAAACTTGAAATGATTTATTAGCTTTGTCTTCTCACCAAAGATTCTTTATAATCACCATGATAATACATTTCAGATTTCACATTCCAGTATGCAAAGAAGTTGTCCAATCGAACTAACTGAAAAAAAAAATTAAATAGGAATTACTGAATATCATATTTAAGGTTATCATGGTCTAATATCTTATATGTATGCACGTTTATGAAAATTATTACAAATATTGATATAACTTTGACAAAAGTTAAACACGTGTTAACTGGAACTACTGAAATTGATCAAATAAAGATTAATGCGGCTTGGTGGCCCAGCGGACGGGGGGGAGGCTGAAGGGGAACTGGGCAAGTTGAAATGCATGAAAACATGTACCACATATTAGTTCTCGATTATGGACTTTGACAATTGGAGCAAAAAAGGATACCTGTCCCTTGTACTTATTTTTAAATGTATTTGTCTTATAGATTATGATAAAATTAACAAACAAAAATAAAAGCAGCAGTAACAGAATTAAAAATAATCATAATTGTGGTTTTGAAAATTAGTGGGATTACTGTCCATCAGGAATAATATTGGCAAAATGTGTCAGAAAATGGCTGTTAGTATGTCCCAACAATACAACTGCAAAAAAAAAAAGAAGAATATTCTACTTTGAATTACAAATAAAATTTGAATAAAACAATTCATCTGATGAATAAATCACTTTACTTTATCTAAAAGGAGACCAAGTTTTCAAAAACCCAGCAAGATAGTATTAAAATAACATTTAAAAGTATATCTGCTTAGCATGGGGTAGGCGGGACAATTCAATGTTGTATTGTTTCATTCAGTTGTTTTTATTATTGGTGACCACATTTTAGTTAAAATTATTATAACTCTTGTTTTTCTGGACTGACTTATTTCTTTCTTTATTATTAGTCATGGTTCCATTAAAATTAATTTAACAGTTTTATTTGTTGAATTGTCCCACAGCAAGTTTGTCATGGCAAGATATCCCATTCCATTTTCAAATGTCTTTCATAATTATACCCATTACAGCAATAGCTCTCAAAACTATAGATTGAGATCTCTGGGACTGTCATGAGCAGGTTGGGGTGTCACTGTATTTTTTCTTTTAAAAAATGACCAGCCTTCCACAAGGAGAGTACCAACATGATCATAATTTGCTCTAAGATCTGCTCTTTGTCTATGTAAATCCCAGTGGATTACTGCAGCACAGCAAAATTTGAGAACTCTTAAAATACATACATTAAAATATAATTACTGAAAGTAAGAGGTATATTTATTTCTGGCTCAAAGCAAATCATCTTCATTTATGGGGGCTGTCACTCAAATATTTATCTATTATTTAATTGATCATGATACTGAAAAAATTGCCCTACGGTTATTTTGGAACAATAATTAAATCATTACAGATATTAACCAATATCTAAGAGTAGACATAAATGTTTAAGAATATCATCTATTAACTTGCATATGGTTCTATTTTAAAGCATTTAGTCAGGGGTGTCAAATTTGTGGCCTTATGTTGTGGTCATGTAATGAATCGTGACTTCCCCCCCCCCCTTCGCTAAACCGGGCAAAGCTATGGCCAGCACATGACGCACCCAGTCTGTGGGCTATGAGTTTGACACCCCTGATCTAGGTAGTTCACTAGGAACAGAACTGCTGGATAACTAGCAAGATAATTCAATGTTAAGCATAAATTAGATGGATTACCCAGAATATTTCTAATGCATGCTAGAGTAATTCTGAAGTATGGAGGTAGAGCATCCAACAGCACACACAACATGTTGGAAGGCAAAGCAAAGCTATATTGTTTTTGCAAATAAAATGGTTCATCTCAGTGATCAATTATCATAGATTTTATGAGATTTTAACATAAAACCTAATGGATGGGCCTAATGCGTACCTACTACAAGTATAAAATCATTTCATTCCAATGAATGAAAACAAAGATGACTCAAATACACTTTCGTTATAAAGTCCTCATAATTAACATAAGTACAGAATAAAAGTAAAGTAATCAACCCTATCTTGATTTTTTTAAAACAATATTACTGGAAGAAGAAAATGCAAGTCATTCAAAATTCCTTTGGATTTGGATAGTTAAATATAGTACATAAATATTAAGTATATAGTATTATACAGCATATAAATACTAAGGAGGCAAGGGTATTGAAAAAATTGTGGCCTGTGTATCTGTTCTTCATTATGACAATTTTGACAATAAGGAACAGACTCTTTCAGCACACCAAATCCTTGACCTTCTCACTTCCTTTCATCATTGTTTTCCTATTTATAAGATTGAAGAAAGTTCTTGCTTGTGTGGCAGTTGAAAAAAAAAATGTAAAAAACATATAGCCACTTCTTCAGATACTAATGTTTCCATGATTTTACTTACTTCCATGATTTAACCTGTTGAAACATGGACAATCTTTGGATCAGTTAGAAAATGGGGTTGCTATTCTTTATATCTTATTTCTAAAAGATTTATGAGAAAAGTAAAGAAATCACTATAGTTTCATGTACCAATGGTCTATCTATCATTAACTGGTTATCACACTTTACTAAACTATGTAGTAATTTCAACTTATTGATCAACTTTACCAAGTTCCTGAATAAAAAGCAGGATATGGACCCTGATAGGTTCCTGACAGAGCTTGGGCCATTTCCCGAGACACATACACATGACTCTGTTGGGGACCTGGTGGCCACCTGGGATAGGGTGGCTGCCGGGGCCCTAGATCGGGTCGTGCCATTGCGGCGTCTGACCCGGCATCGATCCCAATTGGCTCCCTGGTTTTCCGAGGAGCTAAGGGAGATGAAACGTCGGAAAAGACGCCTAGAGAGCGGTTGGAGGTCCAGTCACTCCGAATCTGACCGAACACTTTTGCGAGCCTACATTAGGACGTATTTAGTGGTGATAAGGGTGGCAAAGCGCTCCTACTTCTCTGCCCTTGTTGCATCCGCAGAAAACCGCCCAGCCTCCCTGTTTAGGGTGACCCACTCCCTTCTTGAACTTAGGGAGCGGGAAGACCCCTTACAGGGACATGCGGAGGA
>JAEANM010006347.1:0-18687 GCA_017656035.1 Myanophis thanlyinensis | reverse complement strand
AATAAAATAAATAGCAGTATTCCAATATCTAAGAGGGCCGCCTCAAAAAAGGGGTTAAGCAATTTTCCAAAGCACCTAAGGTAGAACAATAAGCAATGGATGGAAATTAATCAAGGAGAGAAGCAATCTAAAAATAAGGAGAAATTTCCTGAGGGTGTGGAACAGCTTGCCTTCAGAAGTTGTGGGCACTCCATCACTGGAGGTTTTTAAGAAGAGATCGGAAAACAAGCATCTGAAATGCTAAGGATTTGCTGCTTGAGAAGAGGGTTAGACTAGAAAACCTCCAAAGTCCCTTCCAACTCTATTATTCTGTTATAAACTGTTAATCTGGCACAGTTGGCATACTTTCAGTCTCTTTCAAGCATGCCTCTCTTACTGGATTTGAGGGAACAGGCAGAAATAACTGGGGAGAGGCAGTCCCTCAATTCACTTACTCAGGCTTTGAAGGGGAAAACCAGCTATTCGTTTTGATTTTGGGAACATACTGGAAGCTTAAGGGCATGCTGAGCAACACCCCATAACTGCCTATCCTGCTGCATCCTGGACCAGCTGAAGTTTCTGGATATTGCAGCCCCCACTGGAAAGTGCATTCCCCACCATGGAAAGTGGATCCACTCCGGTGACGACCAAGGCAGATCCCTCCCAATCCAGGAAAGAACACAACTGGCACACAAAACGAAGTTGTATTTTGGCATGTATTTGGGGAAAACTCCACACACACACATACACCCCAGTGTTTCCTTGGAATGTATCCTTCGCGGGTTGCCTTGGCAGGGGCTAGCACGGGTCTTCGGCAGTTGGAGATCTTTAGACGAGGCGAGAAAATACAGGGACATCGACAATAAAAGCCCCGTTTAAAACGACCTACTTTAACCCAGCGCTTCTTGCGGTACTTCTCGGCTGGGCAGCCTTTTGATTCCGCCGCTTCTTTAGGAGCCGCGCACATTGCCAACAGCACAGAAGCACCGCCAACTTGCACGAAGCGTCCCTTAGCAACGGAGCGACTCTAGGGGGAGCTACAACTTCCTCTTCGCAATCAAAACGCGGGTTGCCAGCGGCTGAAGGCGTGAGAGAGACTCATCAGAGGGATCGGGCGGAGAAAAAGCTAGTGGTTCGCAACTCTTAGTTCCTGATAAATGGGCCAATCATTGGTAGCGACGGGATGTCAATCATGGGGGGGGGGGGAGGAGGAGGAGAAAGCTTTACCCGGAAGAGGAAGTTTGTCTCTCTCTAATGCGGTTTTTTTTCTCTCTGGTTAAGCCGTTTCCCTGGCGGACTGCGGTTCACGCGCAGAGGCCACCAGTGAAGGAGAGGTTCCTTCCTGGGGTGTTTCGGGGAGTTTATTTTCCTGTTTCTTTTCTTCCACGTGTAGCTTGCTCAGGTTTGATTTGTAGCATGCAGCACCTCCCTTCTTTCTCTCTTTTGTGACCATTTTCCGCTTGGTGTTAACGAAGTGCTCGGGACAGTGAATTATTGAATTATCCTCGTGTACCGCATATTTTATTCATCCTTTTTATATCGATTATCTTACTTAACTCTAAGGATAGAAAACGAGTTTGCCTGCTATTCAGGCTTATTTAGGAACGGAGGGCAGGGAGTGTATAGAGAACCAAATGCAACTGAATTCTCTTTGGATGCCCCTGAATGGGAATATGTGAAAGCTGAAGGCACAGCCTGATAGGTAATTGACCGAAGGGGCTTCTGCACTGTGAGAAGGTGGGAGAAATAGTCTCCTCGGTCCTTTGGATTTTCCTGCAGAGCTGTCCCCCTTTTTTCTCCTTGATAAAGGGTATCATGTCTCAGGAAAGTCAGCATGGGAAATGGACATTGTCCAGTAGTGAAGACAGTATGGATGAGTTAGCTGATTCTGAGAAGCCTTCTACCTCTGTGATGCAGGGAGGTCAGGAAAGTAAAGAGAGTGGCCACTCTTGCTCTGAGGCAAGGAAAACTGCTCACAAGAGAAAAATGTCTCCTCTGAAATCCGGAGCTGGAAACTTTTCACAGAAAGAGGCCACAGATCAGAAATTTGCCCGGGAAGATTTTGGCTGGTATCTTTCCAGTAGTGAAGATGAGGATCTTAAAATCTCAAGTGGAAATAGAGATGGAATAACTACAGTCAGAAAAGGAGACAGTACTACACCCGTGGAGCTACCAACAGCTTGTAAGGTTTCATCAAGTCATAAGTCTGGAGACCCATCTGAAGTGCAGGACACATGGGATCTGTTGAATGGGCAGAACCCTTTCAGATTCTTCCTCACTAAAGTCAAAGGAATTAAGTCAAAGTACAATTCTGGAGCACTTCATATAAAAGGTAAGCAATAGCAAGGCAAAAATACTGTGGGGAAAATGTGCTTAAAAGTGTCGAGATCTCTCTCCCTTATCATCATTGTAGAAATTGTCTTGTGCACTGCCTGAGCCCTGATCATCAGAGAGGCCTTCAGCCAACCCAGAATCTGCCTGCCTCCCATGTAACCCAGCCACCTGATTTGGATAAGTGGAATTTTTTATTTCCATTAAAAGCTATTGGAAGGAGACTGCTGCCTTTTCAGCTGGGAAACATTAAGATAAGGCAGGGGTGGGTAATTGTGGCTTTTTTATGACTTGTGAACTTTAAATCCCAGAATCCTTGGCCAAGGCAACCTAAATAAAATGGAGGAAATATTTGAAAAGGGTTCTTTACTCTTACACCTCAATGTTTTCTCCATTTTATTTAGATTGCCTTGCCCAGGGATTCTGGGATTTGAAGTCCACAAGTCATAAAAGAACTACAATTGCCCACCCGTGAGGTAAGGCAACTTACTTTATTCTTTGATTTTTCTTCTTTTTCTGGGAGCCTTTTCTTATCATTGAAATAATTACATTTGTCACAGATAATGTACATAAGAATAGGCTCCCAGAAAAACAGTAACTGTGATGATGATGATGGTGATAAATGTATGTACAAACTTGGTGTGTGAGCAATTTGAAAGAAATAGTGAGGGAAGGCAGGGCAGAGAGGGATGTGTGTTTGTGTGTCCTACAGCACAATTCTGGAATGCCTTCAGCAATCTTAACCAAACTTGGTGTGTGAGCAGTTTGAAAGAAATAGTGTGACTACCAAGCCAGACCTGCTCAGTCACATGACCATCAAGCCACACCCGCTCAGTCACATGACCATCAAGCCACGCCTGCTCAGTCACATCAAGCCATGCCCACCCACCAAGCCATGCCCACAGAACCTGTAGTAGAAAATTTTGAATTTCACCACTGCTCTACACTCCACATAGACCCCAAAGATATTCATAAAAACTGAATTGGTGGATTCTGCAAAATGTGCCTACTGACCCAGAAAGACTGGAAGAGTTTAAGAATTTCTTACATAATTAACAAATTGGCTTCAACCTATCAGTTGAGGGCCTAGAAGATTAATTTTTTTCTGTGCTTTATGACTGGATTGTAAAATATACATGAACTCTATCAAAAATAATAAAAAAATATAATTGCTATATCTTTGATATCTATGGTGACTTGTTTTTGTACGTAATTTTTTTTCAAATGTATTTTCTCAAGATACTAAACATATAATACCTTAATCAATTTAGTGCCTTCCTTATTTTGCTCCCAGCATATGCAATTGGTAAATCCGTACGCAGGTTCTTAACTATATCTCAATTGAATATTTTGCTAGAAATGCTCAAAATAAAAAGGGCCAACAAGTTCTAATATTGTTGAAATTATGGCTGCAAAAAAGTTTGCCAAGATATACTGAGACACTCGTTTGAACCTGCAACTTGAACTGTGACAATTCTGATATTCCTGGAAATTAATACTCAAGTTGAACACTGTAATTAGCTGTTTGGTTATGGTTTAAACCAAACCAGGACCAGAAACTCTCTTAATTTTATTTTGTTTAAATCATGAAATGTAAGCAAGCTGCATTTTTTCCTAATTTGGATAAACCAGAACATTGCAATTAGTTGAAAATAGACCTAGTTGCTTTTAATTGGCTACAGTGATGGAGGCGGTTTATTAATGCACTTACTATAGACTTATATACTGCTTTATAGCACTTTATAGCCCTCTCTAAGCAGTTTACAGAGTCAGCATATTGCTTCCAACAATCTGGATCCTCATTTTACCAACTTCCGAAGGATGGAAGGCTGAATCGAACTGCCAAATTGCAGTCAGCTGGCAGTCAGCAAAAGTAGCTTGCAGAACTACATTCTAACCACTGTGCCACCACAGCTCTTTAATTGTTTATATTGCAATTTAATGTATACTCTGCATATAACATGAAAATTGCATTTATAAAATATATTAAATGATGGTTTGTTTAACTAATGTAAATAAAGCAGCTGGTTGGACTCGCACAGCATGTTAAACCTTCTTAACCATGAACCAGAAAATTATACTATGGATTTTGAATTTGCAATAAACAGTTCTTTGTGTCATGTGTGTGTTCCTGCATCATGGTATCATCATGTAATTTGTTTGGTTTGGGTTTCCTGTAATGTATGAACCTGACCTGGGCAAAATCTAGGATTAGTTGCTTGATGTTGCTAAAAAAAATCTGTTACCACTTCAGTAGGAATGCTTGCTGTACTTACAACACATCTTTTTTTCTTATAATAGATATTTTATCTCCTCTTTTTGGGACTCTTGTATCTTCTGCTCAGGTACATTTTATTTATTGTTTTTTTAATATAGATATATTTTCTGTAGCAGTGTCAAAATTCAGAATAGTCTTTTGGAAATACATAATTGAAATAGCTGTGTATATTAAAAAGGTCCAAAAGCCATGGTAGAATGATAGTTTTATTAAGACCAGTATCACAAAATAGTGGTTCTAAAAGACATGAAATTGTATGTCTATGTATGGTTTACTTTTTATTTTAACCATATTAAAGAATAAGTATCAATTTATATTAATACATTTATGAATTTAGTTACATATTCATTAGAAATCTATTAAGTAGGTGTGGTAAGTAAGTCAATATTTGTAAACTTAACTACTTTTGTAGTCCTCTTTGATGCTTGTCAGGATCTGTGCAAAAGTCTAACCAAACGATTTACAATATTTTTATGTGTTTTTAAAGTTTCTAAGTTAGGAACCCTGTTTTATTATTTTCCAGCAAATCAAGAGCATACATTAATAATACAACCAAATTTGCAGCACTTGCTGTTGCATAATATAAGTTGGAATCAACAGTTTGAAAAACTGCTTGTTTTGCTGTTTATTCTTGAGAGAATATCCATGTATAAATTAATACAATGTGTGCAATTAGGCTCAGGAGAAACTAGGATTCCCAAAATCCCAGTTTACATTTGGCATCTGTTTTTGTACATTGTATAGAATGGCATTTGTTAATTTTCTAATATAGAGAGTATTTATGTTTTATGGATAAGGCAACATACAAATCTGTAAAAAACATAGGTACAACTTCTAACGTGCTATCATTCATAGATAGGCATGATATTGCATTCCATTTTCTTTTGATTTCTAAAAACTACTTTTTTTTCTATGACAAAGTTTAATTATTGTATAGATGTGGAATGGCTGGTTCAACAATATCCAAAGGAATTCAGGTACATAAAAGAACTTCAGTATTTAATTTCAGCTTCCATTTTGTATTTCTAATTTGTGCATTCTAAGTTTACTGATGTGGTCAGTATTATGAAATAAATGTGTTATTTGGTACATTGGATAAGAAAAATTAGTTTAAGGATACAGCATTAATACAACAGTATCAATCTTTCATTAGCAGTTGTCATTCTTTGGAGAAAACAAAGAAAAAACGTATTTTTGCACTGAAGAACTTTAATTCTTAACATAACTTCTATTTAAAAATATAACATGTTCAAATGTACTTATAAAAATATTTTCTTTTGTTAAATAATTCGTAATCTTCATTGATAGTGAGGATAATGTCCACTTGCTCTGAATTAATTTAAAATAGTCACACTGAAGCAATAACTGTTTTTGGTGTTTTCTGGTAGAAAAGTAGCATTTACATGTAGTCTCCACTCTGTGTAAAAGTTCTATTTTTAGAGAACTTACGTTAGTTGATTTTTAGGCTCCTTGGATTGTGTCTTGTGCACAAATTATGTTATTTTCATAACCCTATGTGCAGTGGTGAGATTCAATTTTTTTTACTACAGGTTCTATGGGCATGGCTTGGGTGGGCGTGGCTTGATGGTCATGTAACTGAGCGGCGTGGCTTGATGGTCACATGACTGAGTGGGCGTGACTTGATAGTCATGTGACTGAGCAGATGTGGCTTGATGGGTGGGTGTGGCTTGATGGTCATGTGACTGAGCAGGAGTGGCTTGGTGGTCACACTATTTCTTTCAAACTGCTCACACACCAAGTTTGGTTAAGATTGCTGAAGGCATTCCAGAATTGTGATGTAGGACATATAAACACACACAAACACCGTCCCCCCCCTCTGCCCTGTCTTCCCTCACTATTTCTTTCAAACTGCTCCCACACCAAGTTTGTACATACATACACACCAAGACAATTGCCCACCCCTGCCTTTAAGTGTAATGTTTCCCAGCTGTAAAGGCAGCAGTCTCCTTCCAATAGCTTTTAATGGAAATAAAAAAAATTCCACTTATCCAAATCAGGTGGCTAGGTTACATGGGAGGCAGGCAGATTCTGGGTTGGCTCCGATGATCAGGGCTCAGGCAGTGCACAAGAGAATTTCTACAGTGATAAGAGATCTTCATTCTTCAAATTGCTTTTCAGCTGCGTATCTGGGATCCATCTGGATGGCTTTTGCTAGGCCCACTTTTAATTTTTCAGCAGCTTCTCAGCTGGGAAAGACCAGGGAGAGAAAGGGGGGAGCCTTTTCCTAGACTTTGCCACAGAAACTCGAGTTCGGCTGAATTTCACCCCTGCCTATGTGTCATGTTCAAATTATGTTATTCAAGTGAGAGATCTTGTTATTTGCCTGCCAGATAATCAGATACAAGAAATCTTGAGCAATATATAAAAAAAGCAGCCTCTTTTCCCTCCCCATGAATTCTGTAAAGAAATGCATCTGTTCATTTTTGTTCCTTTTAATTTTTCCTACCAATCTTATTTAAATTGTGTTGTGCTATCCTCCTTAGGACAATACATTTATGAAGGTCGGGATGGTGCATAGGAGTTTTCTTCATGCTTGCATTTGCTTTCCTGGAATAACTATATAATTGTACAATGTTAGAGGTTAGCATTTTTGGAAGTGGGAAGATAAAGTTGACCTTCCCATGCTGCTGTGAATGCAGGTTACATTTTTAAAGTGGAAGGGAAAAAGTTAATACAACATTTCACAATTATCCTTGAGTATGTAGCTCAAAATATTTATAAGATAATTAAGCTATTTCAAATAAATGATAATGAGAGGCTTGTGCATGTGAATTTATATGTATATATATTTAATCTTAGGGACAAACCTTTATTAATAGTCCATGGAGAGAAGCGAGAATCCAAAGCCGAGTTACATGAAGATGCTCACCCATATAAAAATGTTCGTTTATGCCAGGTAATCACTTTTATTATCACTACATTTACCCCAAAATTTCGGTTGCTAAGTGAAATATTTGTTAAGTGAATTTTGCCCCATTTTATGTCTTGTCACCATTAAGTGAAGCACTGCAGTTAAGTTAGGAACACGGTTGTTAAATGAATCTGGCTTCCCCATTGACTTTGCTTGTCAGAAAGTCACAAAAGGGGATTACATGAGCCCAGAACACTGCAACCGTCATAAATATGAATCAGTTGTCAAGCATTTGAATTTTGATCACATGATCTTGGGGGTGCTGCAATGGTTATAATTGTGAAAAACAGTGAGAAGTCTTTTTTCAGTGCTGTTGTAACTTTGAATGGTTACTAAATGAACTGTTATAAATTGAGGACTACCTGTCGTACTCTAACCTGATACTATAAATTCATCATCTAGCAAGCATGCTCAAAAAATCCTCCCCCAAATGTTTTCATGTCCAACTTTTGGGGAAAAAAATTCTGTGAATCACTGTGATCATGTAAACCTTTTATTGCTTCTGTTTCCTAAAAAATGGATGTGTACACACACAGACACACACACACATATGAAATATAGACAGTCACCTGTAAAATGAAGTTCTTTTTCTACTTTTTCATGTTCTCTCATGTTGTATCTCTTTTTTCCTTCATAATAAAATTGCCTGGGTGACTTTGGGCTAGTAACACACTCTCAGACCAACTCACCTCATAGGGTGGCTGTTTTGAGGAAAATAGGAGGAGAAAGGTATTTTTTTTGCCTTGCACTATTTCTAAACAATAAAGGCAGGCTATAGATAAAATAATGTTCTACTTAAACCTTCCCTAACCTGGCATTTTTTGTCTACACTAGGACTGTAATTCTCAAAATTTCCAATCATTTTGACTATTTACTGGGAGCATTGGAAATTGCAGCTTCAGCTGAGAAATTTAAAACAAATGTGACAATCTATTGTACAAAGTGATGTATGAAGTATCTTTGAATTGAAGATTACCGGTATATTGTGTAGTATTAGCTATAAGAGGTCTATTATGCAGTTTGTGCAGCAGCCACCAGAGTGCATCAAAATAAAGCAAAAAAGTATTTTAGTATTATTTCCATATAGTAGGTGCCCTATACTGAAAAACATATTTTTAAACAATGTTCTTATTGTAGGCAAAATTGGATATTGCCTTTGGAACCCACCACACGTAAGTAATTTATCACAAATGCTGAATGTCTGCTATAGAAATATCTTCCAGTAGTTAGTTTGATAAATGCCTCTGCTATTGTAGAAATAGTTACAATCATGTTGTTGTGTTTAGGGTCATGAGAAAATACAAATAAAATGCCAATTATCTTGGTATACCAATTACCTCTTCTCACTATTTTCTCCACCTCTTTTGCCTTACAAAATATTGTTTTAGGGTAATCTGAGTGCTTTTTGAATTAATAAACATAATTCATGTAGCATTCCCCTTCCAGAATTCTCAGAAGTAGCTATACTTGGTGAAGCTTGCTTGAGAGTGTTATCAATATATGGGAAGGTTTTCTCCTGGAAAAGAAATGCTTTATTATAAGGTGATGAGTTTATAATAAAAGGTACAATCCTATAAATCTCGACGCTTTTAGTGTTGAAAATACAGGTGTCAGCTATATTAATAGTTTATATAAAAAAATGGTGGCCTAGAGGTGGAGCTCTCACCTCACAATCAGGGAACTGTGAGTTCGATCCTGGGTTGTGGCAGATATTTCTCTCTCTGGGCGCATCTGGTGTGAAGGCCAATAGGCATAAGGCGGGGCATCTGGCCAGTAAATGCTCAGTTCCATTCAATTTCCCCAGCTCCATTCCACTCAAGGGATTACAGGGTTGTTAAAAGAAAAAATATCCCATCCTAGCCCAGTGCTTAGGAGAAAAACCAAGCCTTAACTGCTCTTCAGAATATTAAAAGGGTGAGGCCTGCAAAATTTCAAGGAAAAAGGGTGTTCTATATGGCAGGAGCTGCTACAGAAAAGACATGTTTCCTAGCTCCCATAAGGTGGCAACATTTAAAAGAGGGAAGAAAATTCACTCTACCCAAGCTGTCATTATTTTTTGGTTTGTTTTATTTGTATCTGACCTTTAGCTAAATAGCTCTACTATATACTACTTTGTTCTGTTCCACTTTATTCTATATTTTAAATGTCTAGGCTACTCATCTCACTATAAAGGGGCTCATTACAACATAAAAGCAACAGTATCAATCATTAAACATTAAATAAAATGATAAATGTTAAGATTAAAATGAGCAAAAATCAACTAAGGAGGTAATATACAATGGGGTGGAGGTGGGATCTTCTTTAATCCATTAACCACCTCGAATACCATCTCTTAGTTATCTTTCAAAAGTGATTTTATAAACCATTAATTAAAGTACTTTTCAAAAATGTAAGCTTAAAGAACTCTCTGAGTGGCAATGGGATAGAATTAGGCCTTGTTAAAATAAAATTTATACTGTTGCTGCATATTTTGTTACAAATTGGGAATTAATATTTTCAAAAACAATTTTTCCAGAAAGTATTGTTTTATTATTATTTTAGGCTTTACTGTTTGCTGTATTTTACAACATTTTGAGACATACTTTTGCTTTAATTTCTAAACTATAAATATTTATAACTCTAGCAGTACCATATGTAATCATGCAGTGAGTCAGTTGTATGACTAGGTATATTTTTATTTCAGTACATTTTGATTCTCAGGTACCAGTTTCTAAGGCAACCTAACTGTTTGGAAGAAAACATCAGGGCAATATCGGGTATTTTCTATTTAGAATCTATGGTAATTTAATTACTTTTTTAAGTGTTCACAAAAACAGGCATACAAAAAGAGCATGTGACTATTGTACTTTAAGTGGGTGGCCATAGCAGGATTACATTTCAAATTGTGGAAAGACACATATCGGTACATTTTAAAATGAAATATTAAATGCACATTGTTAAAATTAGACTAGCTATTTAAAATGACAAATGATTTTATAAAATGTCTTTAAAAATAAATGATGAAGTGGTGAATTCATAGATAATACAGAAATCAATAATCTGAAACCCCTATTCTCCAGGAAGCTAAAATCTTTTAATGGAGAGATTCGAGTCCCTGAAATTTGTATATGTGTGACTGATTCTTCAAATAATCAATATGAATTTTAAAGCAAAAGTAATGCTTTAAACAGGCCCCCACTATAGATAATAGACCCAGAAATGTTTGTTTGTTTGTTTGTTTATCATATGGCAAATACATGGATTTATAATAGTTTAAATGTTAATGTCCAGTCCATCCAGCCATTCAAGGACAGGGTGGTCAACGTAGAACAAATCAGACATTGGGCCAGTGTAAGCTCTTGATGGACATTCGGACACAATGGGATGGATATTTTGTTGAGCACCACAGTCACACTGAGGGAGACAAGACTCCACTTAAACAATGAGTCCTGGCAGACACCATGTTGGGTACGAATCCTGTTCAGAATTGACCGATACTGGCGAGGAAGGTCAAAACCTAGCACCTTTTGTGTAGGGACATCTATGTAACTTCCTATATCTGGGTGTTCATCAGCCCATTTGGCTTTCCACTGTGTGTTGATGTCAAAGTGGTTAAGACAGCTGTTGAGCAAGTGCCAGAGAGGGTTTCCTAGATTTAAGCCTACCAATTAACAGATGAGAAAGATCAGCGTGCCAAGGAAGAAATGGGTTTTGTTATACCCTTTCACTAAGGCTTCCTGTCTTTGTAGAGCTGGTGGTGCTGTGTGGCTCAAGACAGGGAGCCAGCAAGTAGGAAAAGTCCGTTTTGTTTATCCATTGCCATGTATTTAGAGAGCCAGGAATTTTACAAAGACATCTGGCTGCCAACTGTCGTTAACTGCCAATTCTTCAGTGTAGTCTGGCTGCCAATTGTTGCTAGTCGTTTGGTTCACACTACTGTGGTATCCAGGGTGCACAATGAGGAAGTGAACCAGCATCACACCCCACCCAGAATAATAACTGGCATTAACTAAGAATTACAAAATCCTAATTGAAGTAGAACCATACAGAATACTGCAAGAGCACTAAAATAGTATTGTAACTTGTTACATAAGCCTTCTATGCACCATGTAGCATACAGTGAATAAAGTGCATGTTATACTCAGATTGTTCAATATAGTGGCAGTTGGTAATTAGGAAGAAAATTTGTACAAAGTTTGGAAGTTCTAGATAATATAACAAATGCACTAATGGAAAGAGATTAGTAAACCATACATTATAGAAATATGCCACTAGCATCATTGGTCCTCTTGTTTAGATCTGTTACGCACAGTTTTATGTAAATATGCTTTTCAGTTTTGGCCTTGGACTTTTTAAATTTTTATAGTACTTGATATGCAATTTTTTGGGATATTTCAATTATTTTTATAGGAAAATGATGTTGTTGAATTATGAAGAAGGCCTTCGAGTGGTGATACATACATCCAATCTTATTGATGATGATTGGTACCAGAAAACACAAGGGTAAGAAAAATTATAATTCGATATTTTGGCCCATGACTGTGTATCGCAGTTAATACCTTCACAACAATTATTGAGTTGGTTATTCTTAGAGGACATGTTCTTGTTTATATTTTAGTTATTTCTTCCAGAGTTCAAAGCAGTCTGTATCAGGGGTGTCAAACTCAAGGCCCAGGGGACAGATCCAGCCTGCAGGATGCTTACATCTGGCCCGCAGGACCGCCCTGGAAACAGCAAAGGTCTGGCCCGCTGTGCCTCTGCCAGCCTCTCCTGGGCTCCATTTTTGCTGGCAGAGAGTTACAGGAGCCCGTCACAGCCATAAATAGAGCTCAGGAGCCCCTTTCACTGGCAGAGCATTCGGGACACCAAAGGCACCCTTGCCACGAGTGACGTCGAGCTGGCCACACCCACCCTGGTCCCCCAAGGTCAAACACAACCCTGATCCGGCCCTCAATGAAATCAAGTTTGATATCCCTGGTCTATATAATACCATTTCTTCCAGTTTTTCCCACAAAAGCAATCCTTTAACTGGCCCAAAGTCACCTAGTGAACTTTCACTGTGGATGGTTGTGCATCTGGATCTTCCTGGTCTTGCTCCCACCCCACATCTTAAATGCAATATCATATTGGATTTTACTGATTTAATTTCTGTGAGTTCAAATATAGCAGCAAATATCCTGATCATGCAGATTTAAAAAGCAGTATCTATAATAAATCCTATTTTTTATCAGCTAAAGAATTATAAAAAATAGTTAATAATGTTACCCAGAAAGAAGCATTTCAAAAGAAAAGGTCTTGAATGATATAGATGACTTCTGAAATTATAGTGAAGCTAATTAAATTACTACGTAATTTCCAGAAGGGAGCTCTATGAATTCTCTATAGCTCATAGAAAAATGCTGTGAATATATTCTCTTATAATTGATGTTTACAACTAAGAAGATAGTGCTTTGCTCTATTTCTCTTACAACGCAGAAAGATAAAGAACCTTTTTATTCAGAATAAAGAGTATTTCCTGAATATAGAATATTTGCTTTTAGAAGGGAAATGACAGAAAATATTTGGCTATTTTCTATGTAATAGCTATTTGGCCATCTACATTGCCCCATTTCATTCATCAGTAGAAACAACAAGCAGGGCTACTGCTTTAATATCCTGAGACTGATTTAATGAAAATTGCTTGTGTCAGATGTCCTGAACTTCTATGTCTCTGCGTATCTGTCTTTCCTTGCTACAGAGATAAATTATGAATAAGGAAACTGAAGAAAATTATTATGCACTTTACTATTCTGGCCATGCTCTGTTCAGTGATACCTGTTTTTTTGTGAATTTTCATTCTCTCCTTATTCTTCCTTTTTAACCCTTATATGGGAGAAGCACATTTATACAGACTTCCTTTTCTTTCTCCACACAGCGATAGAGTACTCAACATGGTGGGAAAAGGTATTTTATAAAAAGCCCAGATGGATTTGCAAATAGGTTGGGGATCCATTAGTATTAACAGAAGCCATTTCCTTTGTATAACTGAAGGAAATAAAGAAATACTGAATAATATCTCCTGCTAAGGTGTCTTTGAATATTTATATACTTCCTTTTTTTTTTTTTTACAATAAAGACAGTCCTCACTTAACTACCACTATCAGGTCGCTGAACAAAACGGTTTGCTCATTGAGTTCAATCCTGGCATTCCCGGTGGTTGTTAAGCAGACACACACAGTTTGTTAAACAGATGGAGTCCCAGATAAAGAGCACAGGATGGGAGAGGAACACCCTGAGAGGTTCTGAAACTGAAGTGAAAATCATCCTTGCCAAAATCCAAACAGGATTTTTAGCCCCTCAGTGAAGAGACACTTGGGTGGGGCCTGTAGCAGATCTCCCTCACCTACCTGAGGCACCCTATACTCTGCTCAGGAACTGAAAATCGTGCTTGGATTTCAGATTCTTCTTGTCCCCAGGGGCTGGCTGAAAGAACTGCCTCCCTAAGGATGTCAGTTACCTTCTGAAGGAAGCTCTTTCCATGGCGATTTGAGCTCTATTTTCTGCATTCTGTAGGAGGATGTCAGTTTTTCTCTACATGCATATGGGAACTTCTTCAATGGGTTGGAGTAATAGAGCTTCAGTCATCAGTATCTGAGCTCCATTTCTTTATCCATTGAAGGAATTCAATTCCCCTCAGCAGGCAGCAATTTCAGCCAGCTGACCGAGATGAGACAGTCCTCTTGGCAAGTGGCAGCAGCTGGCAACCATCCGTACTGGCGTCCCCACAGACTTTCTGGGGAAGATATCGGAGAAGATTGCAAATGGCAATTACATGATCATGGGGCATTTGCAATTGGTCAAAAGTGCAAACAGATTCCTAATGACCCACATTGTTATCACATGACTTGGGAGAGGGGCAGAAGGACTTTACACACCATAAAGCACTCTGTCTGAGGCCATTGTAACTTCAAATGGTCATTAAATGATTGGTTATAAATCAAGGTCTACCTATATGGTTTCAAACACAATATCTTCATAACTCAAGTATGATAGAATATGAAGGATGTCATAACTGAGTTTAACTTTGTAAAAAAACATAAAGTGAAAGTAAGTGTCTCTTACTATATATGCACTTACATAATATGCACTTGTTAATGCTGATTTATTGCTTTACCTTTTAATATTTTAGAATCTGGCTAAGTCCTTTGTATCCAAGATTGCCTCCTGGGAGTGCTGAGTCTGATGGTGAATCTCATACGAATTTTAAGTCAGATCTAATAAGCTATTTGACATCTTATAAATCTGCTAGTCTGATGGAGTGGGTTGAAATAATAAAGCAACATGATCTTTCAGAGACAAGGTATATAATTCAGTGTATGCTTATATTAAATAATTTCTCACAGTTCCAATGTTCATTATAGTTATATAAAAATAACATGTTTCAATACAAGCAGTTTTTAAGCTATAAAATTGCATTCATTGAAATAGGTTTCAGCATTGTAGATGCATTTTTGTAAGTTGGTTACTAAAGATAATGTCAGTATTTCTTTTGAAAAGCATTTTGTTCGTATGTTCAGCAATTTAAGTTAGACTCTGTGTAGAAGCTTTTTTGAAGATGTGTCTAGGTTTTTTAATAAGCAGTAATACAGTTTGGGAAAACAACTATTTTAAAATATACTATATTATATGCTGTATAATTATGCTGTAATAACATATGCACTATGATACAATTTGGGAAAACACCAAACTTTGTGTGGTTATTTTTTATGCAGAGTATATCTTATTGGGTCAACTCCAGGTCGATACCAAGGTAATGCAAAAGAAAAATGGGGTCATCTTAAACTGAGAAAGGTACTAGATGTTTATGCCTGTCATCTTTCCTGTATTTCTGATAAACATTTGTAGAACTATGAAGAGTTGGAATATTTCCAAGTAAATATTTTCAAAAATATTTATGTATTTATGTCATGTTTCTAAACTGCCCATCTAGACTGCCCCCTCCCTCAAGAAGGGAATGTGAACGGTGAAGAGGTAGTCTTATGAAGAGGAAATCTTGTTACTCATTGTTAAAAAAATTCATTGCTAGCAGCTTTTTTTATTAGAATAGCCCTCAGACTTTGAAAACTGTTAAGAGAATTCATCATCCACACATAAACCTAGTTTGTTTCAGTGTTAGACATTTTGGACTCTCAAGTTACAAAAAAATACACAGATGTAAACAAAAATAAAAAGCAGAACAACAAAAATCAAAACAAAAGTGGAAAAGTATGAACCATCTAGGCAGGTCACTTATATTTCAAGTTTTAAACATGAACATTTCAAATTAGAATAAATCATGTTCTGTAAAATTTGAATTCTGTGTCAAACTGCATTTCATCATTTTTAGTGCAAGAATGGTTTTCAAAATTGGATTAATTATACATCTTGAATTCAGTCCCTAATGTCCGGAATAACTACTTTTCCAATTTTTCAAAATAATTTTGTGAGCAGTGAACAGTTCCTTAAAAACAATCAAAATCTACATTTTTTGGACATAATTCAATATAATATTAACATCTTTAATTATCTAGCTAGCTATACAATATTGTTTTAAAAATACCAGTAATTTACAAGACCAAATCATATGTATTAATGTTGCCACATTTTTTTACATTGCCGCAGAGAAAACATACATCCTTTCAAATATATTCGTCCACAAATCCAATAAAGTTGAAATGGAATCTCTTGCTGCTTGGTTTCATAAATGGACTCCATCAGAAGAGATAGCATCTCTGATTTCTTTGAAGCAGTTAAATATTTGGTTCGTGTTGAGATATTAATACATGACTGAGTTGATTATTTCACCACTGATGAGTATTAGGGAATATAGAATTTCCATCTGAAGTTGAGAGAAATCATAAAATAATAATTACGGAGGAATTGCTCTAAAATAATTGTTCAATATTCTGTCCATACTTTCCAATAGAACATCTCATCATTTATTTTTAAATTTGAATTCTTTTATAAGGTTAATTTTTCATGAGCATGAGAATCTGATATACAACTGGTATCAAGCTGAATAATTGCCAAGGCTTGGAAATAAGTAACAATTTTTGGACAAATCACCAAAATATTGACATTTTATTAAATTCTCATTCCATATAAATTTGGATGATCAGGATTGATTGATTGAGCATCTGGTGAACTAAAATTCAAAAGATAGATTACTTAATCAGTGAAATCCTTGGCCTGCTTTCCAAAAAGGCCTGAGGTTCCCAAGGAATCAGAAATATGTTTAGATGGCTCCATTGCTGCAGTGACCAGTTTGCATTTTTGCTCTTAGAGGTTTCTATATTTGTAGATTTGTATATGTTTTATATTTGATTCTTATCCCATTGTTGTATACCACCCAGAATCACTTTTGGGGAGATAGATGACTATACAAATTTGATAAATAAATAAATAAATTGGATGATCTGTCCCCAACTGACCCTTCAGGTGTTCCCACAGGGAACCCATTACCACTATAATTGGATCCATCCACTCTGCTGCTGTTTGTCCTTTTTTTCTGCTCCTTTCATTTTTCCCAGCATTATACATACACTACATTATACATTATTTAATTAGCAGATTCATAAGAGATTTAGACTTACTTTTGCAGTCTCTGCAGGCAAGGTTAGAATTTGATAAAAAATAATGGTCAGTCAACCAATAAATGTTTTTTATACACTGCATACCATCTTGAATTGTTCCAATTTATTGTTGTTGCTATTGTTAGGTAACTCAGAAATGTATGCCAAAAAAAATGTATTTAGATTGCTGCAACAATTGGTGTTTCAATTCATTGTCCTTCAGTTTACAAAGGGACTAGAAACTTAATTGGTTTTATATAGAAATTGAATATTTGTTTTTCCATAAATAACAGTGGATATGTTAGCCTGCGTCTGCCATAATGCTGGCTCACTAATATAAGAGTTAAACTCAACATATCTGGAAGATATTCAGGAAAGTAAGATTTCAGCACAAATGTCTGCAATAATTGCAGTCTGCACTGTTAGATAAAATTAATTATCTAGCAACTAATTAAGGAGCCGTGTCTTCATAAATGATAATTGGTGTCTTGCCTGCTATTTAATTGAATAATTGAAGGTGATAAAATGTTAATATTTTATTGGTGTTGTTTCTGTTTTTTCCCCAAACAGCTTCTGAAGGAACATGCAACACAAATACCTGATCAAAATTCTTGGCCTATAATAGGACAATTCTCAAGTATTGGATCAATGGGAGTTGATCCGTCCAAATGGCTGTGTTCAGAATTTAGAGAAAGTTTGGGGAGTTTAGGAAGCAATTTGAAGACTCCTCCAAATGAAATTCCTATCCACCTGGTATTGGTCACTTGATACATACGTGCGGGTCTGGATACGTGTGAGAGAGAGTCTGTGTGTATTTATAGTGTTTATAAAAGTTAGAACAGCAGAGCATCTGCTACTGGGACATTTACAGAATATATTATTGTTAAAAATGTACCTGCCCACACAACTGATAATATATTTATGGGCAGGGATTCAAAATGGGTTCTTGTTCTGATCTCTATCCTTAAAACTGGGGGGAAATCCTAACATATGAAACCAGCTTCCTGAATGGTTTCCATGGAGAGATAAATGCATGAAGAGCAAATAATGGCACTACAAAAAAAAGCATTTTGCCATCAAATTTTAAGAATATAGTCTGGGTCTATTGGTTGCTCATCCTTACTGAAAATACATAGTTCATCTCCACAGAATCTCTACTTTGCTTTTTTAAGTATTCAGATTTCAGAATGTGTGTTTGATTCAACCAATCTTTGTCAAAGCAGGCACTGTGATTTAGTCATGCTTTGAATAAACATACCTGTCCAGAAACTAGTTTCTATGTTACATTTCTTTTTTAATGTAGCCGAATTTCAAAAAAACACAACGGATGAGTTTTCAGCAAACCAATAGTAGCATCAAACTTGACAGGTATATACTTGTGCTCTGTTACTTGGCAGTATTTTAATACTTGGTAAATTTGATGATTAGTAACATGCATGATGCATTTGTTATAACTACCTGGTCATTTCCACTATGAGTTTTGAAATATAAAACGTCTATTAGGTTTCATTTTTGAAAATCAGTTGATTTGCTTTTATTTGTTTAGATTTACCCAAGTGTCGAAAATGTGAGACAGAGTTTAGAAGGTTATCCAGGTA
>JAEANM010006346.1:0-14318 GCA_017656035.1 Myanophis thanlyinensis | reverse complement strand
AACATGTGAAACTATACATTTATTTATTTAAATTTATATACCACCCCCTCTCCCTCGGGACTCGGGGCGGTTTACAGCAAATAAAAATACATAGACAAAATTTAAAAACCAGTATAAAACAATTAACTTAGCTGATGTTTAAAAAATTACTGTTAAAAGTTAATTAAAATTAATTATAAAAATTTAATGGGTGTTTTTATTGTTCACAATGCCTTTCCACTTTAGATGTAAATATAATTTCTCTCATTTGTATAGGAAAAATCTATTGGAGTCTGTCAAGATCTTTTTGGATCTTGGTCTTGTCTTCTGAGGTGTTGGCTATTTCTACCAGCTTAGTGTCATCTACAAATTTGATGAGTTCCCCTTCTACTCCCTTGTTTAAATTACATGGACCTAAAATGGACCCTTGAGGTACCCCTCTGCTTACTCTCCTCCATGTGGATGTAGTTCCATTGAGGACTACACATTGAGTATGATTTGTCAGCTCATTACAAACCCATCTGCTAGTGATGCTGTCAATCCCCATTTTTCTAGCTTGCCAAAAAGTAGATTGTGGTCTACTTTATCAAATGCTTTACTGAAAAAGAATGAAATAAGATTTGTTGAAGAATGAAAAAATATTTGTTTGGCATGATCTGTTTTTGACAAATCCATGTTGGCTACTGGTTATAATTTTGTTTTCTTCTAAATATTCACAGATTTGTTGCTTCATTATCTTTTCCAGGATCCTCCCAGGGTTGATGTCAGATCTCTGGCATTGTGGAGTGGCATTTTCTAACAATTGAGTTGAACAAAAGATTTTTGAGTACAACATCATAGCGTCTTTCAGGGGTGATACAAATATTCTCTTATTTAAAGAAGTGTTTAGTTACTGTTGAAATCCAATCATTTGCTGACTCATGTGAGGCCTTAGCAAATCATAGGGGAGAAGGATCCAACTAGGAGGTGGCACTGCAGAGAATCCTATTTGCTTCATCAGGATTCATCTATTCAAACTGATCCCAGATCACTTGACAAGATCTAGTCAACCCAAGGGTAGCAAGGATGCATAGCAACTGCACTGGGCAGAGTTATTCTGTAGGGTGATGCAGAGAGGTCTGAAAAGGCAGGTCAAAAAAAATCAGGAAGACAGCCACAAACATGTGATCAAAGCAACACACATTAAAAAAAGAGGCAGGCCTTCAGTTGCACAGTCACAGCTACCAGCTTCAGTTTTTTTATCCTATTTATGGACATCCTTGATGGCCTGCAACCTTTTCAGTGCATTCAATCTTTGGAACAAGTTTAAAAACCTGAAGATGACTCTAAAATAATGTACTATTGACAAATTCCTAGAGGATAAAGATACGCCTTGAGAATAATTACTGCTTATTAACTGTGATGATTGTAGGGTAACTCCCAAAGCAGTAGCAGTCTACTAATAAATGTCACTGCTGAGGAAGAACAGCTGGAAAGTGCATCAGTGTGCTGCTTCCTGTAGGCCTCTGCATGGCCCTCTGTGGAAAGTGGATGGCTGGATCAAGTAATTTGACTTTGGTTTTGCCTATCAAGGCTTTCTTGAGTTTTAATATCTTCTACACCAAATTTTAAGAGATGCGGTGGCTCAGTGGCTAAGACACTGAACTTGTCAATCAGAAAATCGGCAGTTCAGTGGTTCAAATTCCTAGCGTCACGTAATGGAGTGAGCTCCTGTTACTTGTCCCAGCTTCTGCCAACCTAGCAGTTTGAAAACACATTAAAAAATGCAAGTAGAAAAATAGGGAGCACTTTGGTGGGAAGGTAACAGTACTCCATGCACCTTCGGCATTTAATTATGCCAGCCATATAACCATGGAGACGTTTTCAGACAGAACTGGCTCTTCAGATTAGAAACAGGTGAGCACTGCCCCCTAGAGTCGGAAACTAGCACGCATGTGTGGAGGAAACTTTACCTTTACACCGACTTTGCTCAACTTCTGAAAATAGGAATTGGTCATATCTTCTTCTGTCTGCTTCACTGCTCAAAAACTACCGGTAATCCTTGACTTACAACAGTTCATTTAGTGACCATTCAAAGTTACAACAGCACAGAAAAAAGTGACTGATCACCACTTTTCGCACTTATGACCATTGCAACATCCCCCTGGTCATGTGATTTACATTTGGATGCTTGAAACCTGGGTCATATTTATGATGGTTAGAGGGTCCTATGATAACCTTTTGTGACCTTCTAACAAGCAAAGTCAATGGGGAAGCCAGATTCACTTAACAATGGGGTTACTAATTTAACAACTGCAGTGATTCACTTAACAAATGTGGCAAGAAAGTTGTAAAATGGGGAAAAGCTCCTCATTTAACAAGTGTCTTGCTTAGCAACCTAAATTCTGGTTTCAATTGTGGTCGTAAGTTAAGGACTACCTGTGCATAATTCAGGAGCCATCTTAGAGTATCTGAGAGCAATCTGGGTCCTTACATACTAAAACTTACATTATTTCTCCAAAGCAGTTTTAACCAAATCACAGCCAGCATTTTTGTAAGAATGACCCAATAATTATGTGCTGCTTCTGTGGTAGGATAGAAACATCTGGCCTTCCTACTGCCTAAAAGGGAGTAAATTATCCAGTTGTTGTTTGAATCTGATGCTGAAAATGGTATCTGCAGAGAAAAACAATCAGGTTGCTGTTTCTTAGTGGCAACATCTACAAAATGCACAAGATGAAGCCTTGCAGTTGTGGTTGAGCATTTAAAAAAAATGAAGACAATAATTACATAAAAATACAAATAAAGCAGAAAGGAAAGCTTTTGGAAGAAAGCTCCACCATCCATTGCATGAGGATATAATGTTTAATTAGTAGTCATAATAATAGTCACAGTAGGGTAAACATATGGGAAATCTGAAAAACAGATATATATTGAAATGTTGTCTCTGTGGGAGGATGGAATGAGACTCAGAACCTCGTAAAACAAAGATAAGATCAACATTGGTTTTTTTTTTTATTGTGTAAAAAAAACAAACCTCCCTTTTTTCACATATAAATTCAGCTTTGTTGTCTTCCAAATTAAGAAGACAGTGTATTAAACTTCAGACTGCCCATTCAGAACTTCTCTCTTGTTTACATTGTTCCGGGATCTAATAATTGTTTTGTTCTCTTGGAGATATTTCCAATTTGAGAGTGGCAGGCATAATCCAAAAACAGATTGCTAATTCCTCACTCTCAGTACTAGTAAAAAGCCAACCCCATAGTCCTACCAGCCACCTGATCACCTGTAAACAAGGAACTTGCCAAGTTCCTTGCCAGCTAGGGATAAACTGGCTGATAGAAATGAATTGCTGATTTCTGTTGCTAACAGCAGATGTAGCCCATCCAAGTATAATGATTTGCTCTAAGGACAAAAAGGAAAATCTGTTTTTCTCTTTCTTTTAGATTAAACCTCATGGTTTCCTTTTATGTTGAAGAATGCCACCAAGCTTGAGCAGAAATGCTAAGAGGTAGCTTGTCAGTTCTCAGCATCTATCAAAATATACATTTCATCTTCCCTTTTGTTGTCAGAGAGTGAATGATACAGATGTTATACACAGCCTCTCAGCAAATCCCCTTCAAATTGTAGGCTTCCTTCGGGAAAACATTTAATATATAGCTGCAGGCTTCATATCAAGCAAATATTAACCTCCAAGCGATGCCATAGCCTAGCAAAGTTTTATTAACCACTGTTCTTTTCGGGGAGAGTGTTGGCTAGCGATGCTATTTCTGAATTCATTTTATTTCTTCATTTGGTTTAAGCCTAATCCAGTTCAGGAAGATGGAATTCCTTCTAGGAATATTTCAAGGGCAAAAATCATGGGGACAATATATTTCATCAAAAAATTCAGCTACCCAGTATGTTATCCTCTGTTGCCATAGTTTCAGTACTCAAAGGCCTGTAATCACTAGGCAATATTCATATCGCTGGCAGACAAATCTCTTTATATTGTTGAATGACAATTACATGGTTTATAATTTCAACAACTGTTTTGAAGAACCGAATTCCTTGCGGTTGAAACTCTCAGCCTATGATTGTGTTGTAAACCGTGGAAGCAGGCATAGATGGGAATGTCTTTGGAAATTTATTGCTAATGAACAAAAAGTTAAAATGGGAAATAAACAAGGTTAACACTTTTGGTGATTAAACTTCCCCAAAGCATTTGACATTTTCTAGTAAATTAATCTGCAAATTACATACCTCTTTGTGGAATTAATTCTATGACTCATTACATAGAAGTTCAAGTTTAAAAAAAAATAACAAAGGACCCCACAAGACAAAAAAGCAGTCAGTCTTGTCTATGGAAAAGCAACCAAGAGCAACAACAGACATTTCAGCCTATGCCCTGGTTTGCCAGCCATAAAACTATCTGCTGTTCGAAACATCTAATCACTGTCCCCATCAAGTAATTTTAATCCACTGCTACTGGTACCGGGCTTTGAATGTCAGCCTCTACACAGGGAGAAAAAGATTGGAAGACATTTATTGACAGTTATCAGGATGTAAGAGGGGGCAGGTGAAGACAAAAAGAGTGAACAAGAACAGTAACAATGTTCTATCATTTCCGAGAAAAAGTGTTTCTTAACAGGGTTTCTGGAGATTATTATTCTCCATCATCAATGACAGAAGCTGTGTTTATGCATTCTCCTTACACATTGCCAAAGATTTTGCTTTGTCTTTCAGCAATTACTCAGAAAAACTGTGAATTCACACATTGTATGGCAGTAGAGCGACACCTTAGCTTTCTTCCTGCTACTAAGATTCTGTCTGAAGGCAGGTTCATTCTGCCTATAACAAAATACTATAAAAAAAATATTGTGGCACTTCTAATACAATGGATCCCAACCCTGGTTTGAGGATGACTTAATAGTTCAGGAGAATACTAGAGAAGGACATTTTTGAAGGAATCAAAGTAAAAATAAAAATAAATCACCTTTTCAGACCTCAACAACTCGTCAACAGTATTTCTGTCAAGCACCAAGGAAATCAGGAGATTCTGTTTAAATGAGTATAAAGATTTATTGCAAGCTTAGCTCTCTACAAGAATCTGGCCAAGTCACTGCTATGGAAAATACATGGGAGTTAAGAAGAGAAAGAAATTCAAGGTGGGATGGACTTAGATCTCTTGAAGGCATGAAGGGACTCATGTTTTGTGAAGCATTTTGACCCTTCCCTCAGACTCAGCCTGGTCACCTCTTACATCACCCATCCCTCCATCTTGGCCCCGCCTCCTCTTCCATGGGTTCTTCTATGCTGCTTTCCTCTTCCGGCATTGTGTCTTCAAAGGGAACTTGGCAAGGGAGGAAGAGAGAGGCTGTCTCAAAGGAGTCCTCCTCCTCTGCCAGAGCTGGTGAACAGAGGTGGTAGTTTCTGAAAAAAACACATTGTTAGAGGTTCCTTCTTCCTGGGAATTGAAGGCCAGATACAGAAGGTCCATCATAGGCAAGTCTTCCTCCCCACCCAAGAAATGCAGAGAGTCAGGCAAAATCGGGCAGGGTACTGGTAGATTAGTCAGCCTTGGCTTGTCAGGAAAGCACTGGTGGAATTGGCAAATCAAATCGAACATATCATAAATTCTCTCAGGAGTGATCAAGAACTGGGTAGCTCTTCCAATGAATCAAGTACTGGATGCCCTTGTCTCTTTTCTTAGAATGTAAAATTTCTTCCAGCTTCAGGTTCTCCCTCTACTATGACTGGCAATGGAGGGTGTCGCTGGGATCTTATTGTGCTTGGAGGGGGGCATTTTTGGCAAGTAATGCTAGTGGATGCACTTCATTGAAGGGGGCAAGTCAGAGGTGAAATTCAGCAGGTTCTAGTAGGTTCACTAAAACCGGTAGTAAATTTTCTAAGCAGTTCGAAGAACCAATTGTTAGAAGAAATCTTTTGGACTTTTTTTCCACTTTACAGGGTTAATCCTGTAAGGAAGGCAAGAAAAAACATCCTGGTGTTGTTTCTAGCCTAATCTTTATTGCCCTGCTTACAGAAACTGCCCACCCAGTCACATGACCGCCCTAGGCATGCCCACCAAACCATGCCCACAGAACCGGTAGTAAAAACAATTGAATACCACTACTGGAGTAAGTGAGTGTGGAAAGCTACAGGGCCGATTTGTTGAAGAACTTTAAAGGACAAACTTAGTGTCCTTGGAAGGTCTTGAAGTAGCTAAGAAGAGACAAAGTAGTAGAGAGCCAAACCTTATCTCCTACTGCTAGGGTGGGCCCTCCACCCTCCCTGGGTGGGCCCTCCCTCTGATGTGCATCTGCTACTTTCTTGTAAGCCTGTTTCACTTGGTCAAGTTGCTGTTTCAACAAATCTTGTGCTGAAAGTTGATCTTGTAAGAAGTCAACTGCCCCTGGAACTGTGGAATCCATGGTTGCAAGATGGTCTGGCAACACTTTAGAGTGTGCGCCATACACTGTGTGTGCCATACATGGCTTGTAATGGTGTCATTGAAGTTGATGGGTGCAGCAAATTGTTGTAAGAAAATTACTGCAAGTGGCAGTAATGATAGCCACTTGTCTTAGTTGTAAGTGCAGTAGCACCTCAGATAATACTCAGATACTGTTGGTGGAGCTGGTTCATCTTTTCAGCCTCCCCATTTATGGATGGATGATGGACTGAAAGGAGGATGACCTTGACATTTAGTAACTAAAATCTAGATTGGAATTGCATCCCTCTGTCTGACACAAGTGCTGAGACCATGCTTGAACTTGCATTCCTGACTTATGGAAAACAGCATTCAACGACCCAACTCTATCATTCTGAAATTCACATAGAATTAGGACAAAACTAAATGCCACTGCATCAATTGTACCGATTAACAGCATTTAGTATGATTATTCGCCTGTATATTTCCCACTTCTGTGAGATAGACAATTTCTATTCAGTGGCAAGTATTCAGTGGGCTCAGAGCGCTGTACCCAAGTTTTTTAAATAAGTCTAAGTGCTATTGCTATTGCTACAGCTTGGACATTCTGGGAGTCCATCTGAATGCCTCTCATGGAAATATAGTAGCCCAAGAAGTCAAGGTGCTGCAAATCAAAGGCCTGATTTTCTGGCTTGGCAAAAGGTGGTTTTTGCTTGGTTTACTGAGAACTGTGTGCATGTGGTTCATGTGCTGAGCCTCATTCTCAAAGTAGATTAAGATAGCATCCAACTATAAAACAAAACATTTATCTATCAAATCTTGAAAAATTTGGTTCATGAATCTGGAAAATACGGTCGGCACATTGCACATACCAAAAGGCAGCACTGTGCATTCAAATTTGCTGTAGCTGATGTCAAAGGTGGTTAAGTTTTCATGCCTTTCTTTTATTTGAATAAGGTTATAAGCATTGTGGAGGTCTAGTCTTATAAAAATGCTTGCTTTCTGTAGTCTATCTAACAGGTCTGGAATTAATGACAGTGGATAATGATCTCTTACTGTGAATGGAGTTCAAGGCATTAAAAGCATGGATCACTTGCAGGGGTGGTGGTTTCTTGCTGTTTGTAGGCCCACTGGGGTCTAGCTTCTTGGTTACAAAGAAGATGGGCATCAGTGGAGGGGACTGGGAGGGTCTTATGAATCTCTTTTCCAAATTAGAGTCAAATATGATTTCAATATTCTGTGATAGACATTTCTGTAATATTCTGTAATATTATTTCTAATTCTGTAATAGTCATTTGTGTCAGTTAAAAGCATGAGGGTGAAGAAGACCCTTGAAATGTCTGCTGGAAACTCTTCTTGGTCTGGGGCTGATGACCACATTGCACTGTCATAGGAATGCAGTCATCTTATCAAACTCAGCAGTGAATTCCAGAGGTAGGCAGCAGGGAGACTTTGGAACGAGTGTGGCAGGAACAGGTTGTGCTGATTGGGGTAAATGGTTTAGCAATTAAGAACTATCTCCTTAAGGGATTGACTTCTGGGAAATGTAATTTTATGCCATGTGGTCACATTGGTGTTTTTAATTGGCCAGTGGGGCTTTTCAAATTGTAGTCTTGTTGGGGAGCCTTCCCCCCCTCAAGGCAGGAGCCATTTTACTCTCAAGACCGCATGAGAAATACTTCTTTTCACCTACATGAAAACTTTATACACCTCAGAAGAATCCTTTCAATAACTGTAAGTTGTTGATTGAGAATACCTGAAGAATAAAGTAACCTACAATTATACCTTTTCTGTGGAGTTTAACTATCTGTGATAAGCAGTCTATGCACTTGAAACAGAACACCGGTAATTGTTGGCTAGGGCTGGGAATCATCTAAGGAAGATGCTGGAGAGAGTAAATGCAGCAATGTAAGGCTGCTATAGAGGGGAGGGGAGGGGAGAGGAAGGAAGAAGAGAGGACAGATGAGGAAGAATTTAAACAAAAAGAGTCAAGATACAGTTTTTTTAATAAACACTCAAAAAAGTGAAGCATATTAGCCAATAACTCTGGAACTATGCCAGGAAACCTGAAGCAGAAACCTGGATTAGGAGATTGTCCCGGCTCAAGCTCTTTATGTATATTTTCTTATTTTCAAGAAGTGATTAAAGAGCAATGGAGTCTCCATATCTGACTTTGAAAATTATCCAACATTAAAATTCATTTGGAAGTGCAACAGACTATTGCATTCAACGTAAATGAATGGGAAAAAAAGATAATATACCACAGTGGAACTGCTTGTACAGTATTTCCATAATATTACTGTGGGTTTACTAGTGTTAAAAAAAATCCAAATCTATGAGCTATTTGTCCAGTATTCTGATTTTCTAGTACTATTATTTATAAGATAGATAAACTACATTTCAGTTCATGTTGCTCAAGCAGTACACAAGTTATGTTTGTTTAGCCACCCACTCACTCTCAGTGCTTATGGGTGGCTTACAGGCATTAAAAAGTCCAATATAAAAGAATTTAAAAAATGTAAACCCCCCCCCCCTACTGCCAACATTAAAAAGAGCCATGGTGATGCAATGGTTAGAATGCAGTACTTGCAGACTAACTCGTTGCTCACTTCAGGAGTTCGATTCTGAAGGCTCCAGTTTGTCTCAACCTTCTGAGGTCAATAAACTAAGGACCCAGATTGTTTGGGGCAATGTGCTGACTCTGTAAGCCACTTATAGAAGGCTGTAAAGCACTATGAAGTGGTATATAAGTCTAACTGCTATTGCTATGGAGCCCCAATCCGCTAAGAATCAATAAAATCTTAAAAAAAGGAACATATAGGACAGTGGCAGCGAACCTTTTACTTACTGAGTGCCAAAAAGTACGTGCTTTGCGCATGCTATCTGCACCTGTGTGCAGCTCCTCCAATGCACTACATGTGCAACCGCACCATCTGCACATGCATTCAGCTTTTGCATGTGCAATGCATGTGTGTTGCATGCATGTACTCACACACACGAGCAATCGTGTGCATGTGCAGGAGAGCTCCGAAGACCAGCTGGATTTCCTGCTGCAATTGCACGCATGTACACCAGAGGCCTGAAGACTAGCTGGGTCTCTGCAATCATGCATCCATGCATGCGCAATTGCATGTGCATGCTCAGCTGGAGGTAAGTTGGCCAACAGCCTGTGTGCCCAGCATGATGGCTCTGCGTGCCACCTGTGGCACCTGTGTCATAGATTCGCCATCACGGATATAGGAGAACCAGTTTCTTAAACATAAAATGATTTTAATTTACTTCCCAAAAATAATTCAAAGGAAAAATAAATGAACAGGTCATGGAAGCATGTTCTTAGGTCTGGAGCCACAACAGAAAAGGCCCTGGGTTTTTTTTGTATACCTGCCCACCTCTTACATTGGAAAGTCTTTTCAGATTTTTATATGAGAGAATGATCCTCGGATGCTGCCCAGCCAGGCCCATAGCAAAATGTCCATTAAAAAAATATCTCCATGGTCTCCCTGGCATTGGTGATATATTTCAGCTCCTTCCTAAAAAAAGACCTAGTTTCTTTGCCATATTTTAAGTGCAGGAGCAAAACAACCAATTAGTCAATGTTCAGCCAATTAGTATATTACAATTCATCCTGTTCAAAGAGAAAGACCCAGATTTTCTGTTTTGGTCTCTCTTCTCTCTCTTTCTTTACTGGTATATTAATGTGCCAGGCTAATAATCAATTACATTTAAAATGAAATTCCTGTAAGCCTATAGAGAATAGAACAGTAGCATGAATTGTCCTTCTTCAGCTGTCAGTCAGGGGTTTGAATTGCCTACCAATTGACAGCGAATACTATTTAGGAGATGACAATTCCATTTATAGGCCCGATCCTAATTTTCAGCTATCATCTTTTCAAAAGAGAGTCTTTGAGCCCTCTCGTTCCATTGCCAACCCAGTGTTTGCTAGTTGCCAAACATCCTTACTTTGAAAGATGGAGAAGCCTTTTTCATTTCTCATAGTATTTATCACAGATGCATGTATATAATATGCTTATTTATCGAATAGAAGGGAATAGTGTGTCTTCTGCTTCCATGTGGCTATGAAACCTTGGCCAGATTCAAGCAGCGGCAAAGCAGATATGATTCCCTGAATTTTTCAGCCATGAGAAATTACTGTACTTCAGTGCAGAAGGTGTTGTTTTGCCAAGCTCAAGAGAGAAATAACATTTTCTGTGCAGCTGGAAGCTTCCTTCTCTTAGCAGCTGTGCGATCCATCTTGGCTAACTGACATAATACAGAAAAGCAGGCCTATCCATCTCAAGTATGTAGGACAAACGCTACTTAGAGACATAAATGTTCACCGCAGCCAAAGTATTGGAGATGTCATTCTGCTGAAGAGGAGGCTTTTCAGGAAGAAGCATTAGCCAAAGGGGAAAACCTCACACTTTACAACACGCTGAGAGGCCCGCAGGCTGCTTACAGTAAAAGGAAATTGTGACATTTGAGGGAAGGGGTTGGAATGTGCAAAGTTGTTTTCATTTTACAGATTTAACTTAGTTGCACACGAACCTTCTCTTGCAAAATGGGGACAGGGCTTCCCTAATAGAAGAACATGTGGAAGTTTTGGAATATTTCAGAATAAGGCTACAATAAGGGCATTACACATAAAACAACATTACACATAAGGACAGTGTCCTCTTATGCCACCTCTCTGCCAAATAACTAATTCCCACAACACTGTCTTATGCCTTGGGATCAGTGTGGTATTCAGCCTGGACGCACCAGTTCTAGTGAACTGGTAGTGGCGATGAGTATTTAGCCACACCTACCCGCCCCCACCCTATCCTATCCTCTATCCCCTTCTTCTTTTTATTTCTTGCTCACCTGAATTGCACAGCACAGCTGTTTTGCGCACCTCTGCAGCCTTCCTACTCACCAGGGCTGCCTTTGGTAAGCCTAATTGCTGCATTTTTGAGGTTGCGCAGTGAAGCGCGCATGCACCAAACTGGTAGTAAAACCGGTTGCATCCCACCACTGCCTGGGATGTCAAACCACTTGTAGGGCATGTCAAATTTTTCAACTTTCAATTTCCGAACATCAGGAATGTTCAAAAGTTGTGACATGCCTTGAGGGTTGTAAAGATACTTTGGTTACTTTCATATAATTTAGATGTGCTTGGTAAGTAACTACATAAATATCATAACTTTTTAATATTTGGTTTGTTTCATAGGGCTATATTACTATTATCCTTCTCATCTTTCCTATTGCCTATTTCCTTAGCATCTCATAACTATAACTTTGTTGTTTGTATCTTGTGATTTATGCTGATTGCTTTTATTAGTACCCTGTTATGATTTATATTGACTTATTTAGTATTTTATGACAGGGGTCCCCAACCCCTGATTCATGGATTGGCACCGGTCCACTGCATGCCAGAAACCGGGCTGCACAAACAAGCAAAACCCCATCCATGAGATCCAGACAGCACGCAAAACCATGCCCCCCACTCCAATTTGTGGAAAAACTTTTCTCCATGGAACTGGTCCCTGGTGTCCAAATGGTTGTTGACCTCTGTTCCATAACTATCACTGAATGTTGTATCTTATGATTTATGATGATTGTATTTTATGATTAGGATTAGGATTTATCACCTGTTGCTTGCATGAGAGCTTATGCACCGGAGACAAATTCCATGTGTATCCAATTACACTTGGCCAATAAAGAATTCTATTCTATTCAATATGAATTAGCATTACACTGAAATGACCTCTCAGATAAATTAACTGTCCAGCTCCAAGGGTGGGAGTGGGGGGGGTGAATATGTAGCAGACGCAGCAACCCTTAAAAAACGTTGAGCAGCATTAAACCTAGATGCTTCAGGGATGGCAAGCCACGAGGAAATCCCAGAGCTGTGGGCTAAATTGGGACACTGAAAACTAACATCCTGAAAGAGAGCAATGCAGTCTAGTCAGCTGCTGAGAAAGACATGTGGGCATTCCCATATTGGCACCAAGCTCAATTCAAAGGAGCCTTTACCCTATGACACAAGCTGTTTTCTATGTGCAATTGTGCCAATATAAGGCAGAATTATATTCAAGGGAATTTACTTCTAGGTAAGTCTATACAGGATTGCATCTTACTAAAAAGTAATTCATAGGTGAAGCACTTAAACATTTCATCTCTTCCGTCTTCACCAGTACTTTTCTCCATGGCCAACCTGACCCAATATTTGCTTCCCATCCCAACCATTGCCTAAAAAGAGCATTGTATTTGTTCAACTTGACAACTGGTTCTGCCAAGAAAAGGCATGAGCCAGGGACCACCACTAAAGAAGCCTTGTCCCTGACTGGCACTCATCATCCCATCTCTGTAAGTAAGCCAGGCACAAGACAAGGACTTCCAGTGGATTTTAAAGTTTGGCAAGTTTACATGAGAATTCAGCTTCATTTAGCTGCTTTCTGATTGGCGTGCTGAACAATATACCGCAAGCAAAACTTTAGGGGCTATATTGTCTAGCACATGCTGAACAATTATGATTTCAATGCTTTCATGGCAAAGAGAATCCTGGAGATGGTGACATTTAATTTCCTCTTTAAATGATTGAGAACCTTTGCTGAGTTCCCTCAATTCTGTGTAAGACATTATTTGACACACGCACACACACACATATACATACATTTATATTCCCCTGGATTTTTCTTCTCAGTGACTCTCACTCCCACTCTCACTCTCACACTGTGGGATTATGTCAGAATAAATGTTCATAAATGATCTGGGGACTTGTTTCCATGGAAGCAAATTTTACACCCGCAGAGTGCAATGGAATGGGGATAAGTCTGTATGCTAAAGTCACTGCATTCATGTGATAAGAACAAGGAAAGAGAGGGGTAGGAACATTCAAAGATCCCGAAACAAAGCAAGATTGCTCACTTGCCTGTATCTCAAAGATTCACATGGCTAATATATGACTCAGAAGAATCTAGTTAAAGATTAGGGACCTACTGTGATGATAAGTAGATATGAGAGCCAGTGTGGTATAACAATTAATGTGCTGGACTAAGAGTGGGAGTTCATTCTTAGTCTAGTCGATTCTTAGGCATTGGTGCCATCTGGGTGATTTGGGACCAGTCTATAAACTTCAGATGCGTATAGTGATGGAGATGATGATGATACAGAGACATGCCAAAGGAGCTCTATTCCAACGGGTGTTTGGACTTAGATTAAGGGAATGAACTTCGATATACCAATTTTTTAGCTTGTTGATTTGTATTATTTACTGTATATCTGTTTGTAATGTATATTTTGGATTTTGTTGCCTAGAGTCTGTTAGGAATGGAGCAGGCTATAAATATTGTTGAATAAATACATTAATAGCACCTGAAAGATGTAAGCAGTATTAATAAATGTGTAAACCTAGGAGACATAAACTCTTCTACGTATTCAGGATGTCAGGAGCTACAGGAAAATGTCAGGAAAGACTTGCTGGATCAGGGCAGAGGCCCACCTGCCTGATCCAAATTATCAGAGACTGCAATACTTTTTAAATTTGTAAATATTTTCGTGGACTACCTTTGTATATAAACTTTTTGTACAAAAATTGTAAGCATTTACTCCCTGGATAGTAAACTTTTGTTGCCTGGATGATAAACTTTTATTAGCTACAAGAGACACCAAAAGAAAAACTCAGAACTCCGAGAACTAAAGTGAAATTTCCTAACAGTATAAACAATTTACCAGTAGGACTGCCTAACTCCAGAAGTTGTGGGTACCCTATCACTGGAGGTTTTTAAGAAGAGATTGGACAGCCATTTTCCAAAATGGTATAGGCCCCTCCAACTCTGTTACTGTGTTAATTGAGAAGATAACTTTTAAGAACAGACATGCGGACCTTCCGGCGTGCATTAAAGACCCATTTGTTCCAACAGGCTGGTCTGGCCGAACATTAATTTTTGGGGTTAATTGGATTTTTAAAAAA
>JAEANM010006345.1:7952-18687 GCA_017656035.1 Myanophis thanlyinensis | reverse complement strand
AAAGAAAGAAAGAAAGAAAGATGCAAAACACACTTGTAATTGGGAGATCACTTTCTGCCTGAATGCAGATGCCAACTAGGGGTCCCTCATGAGCTGAGCTTTGCGTTGGAGCTCTTTCAAGTTCCGCAACGGTATGAAAAGCAAAAAAAATTGTTCCCAGATGTACATTTTGCATTTTAATTTCACTTGTGCTTTTCAATCTTTTTTAGGCCCTGCAAGACAACATCCTGGTTCCAAAGTAGATTTTTATTCCTGGCTGGTGTTTATATTGATAGATTTATTGACTAATTCTGCTTATTAGTGTCATTGTGCTTAGCAGTTCATTTTTCTTTATATTAAACTGGACTATTTTCAGATATTACAAACCAAGTCACATCACAAACTGAACTGTACCCTAGGCATTTTTTTGTTGGAATTTTTGAAAGAGCAATGGAACCTAGAAGTTTTGAATTGTGATGGGTAAATATCTGTCTACTAAGAAAAATGATCCAGTAGACCATAGCTTTTGCACACAAATGGTATTATATTGCTTTATTTTGAGCTTGATCTGTGCTCTGGTCTAATAGATATCAGTCATCTACCATTCTGCTATGAATGCGCTTATTACACTTTTTCTGAGATAATCTTCCTTAGGGAAAGATGAGTTTTTCTCAGATGTTCTGTCTCTTGAACTTGGTTTCATAAAAAATAGATAGTTTCTTAGATGTGCTTAATCAACTGGAATCATTTTGATTCCTAGTCATTTTAGCTAGTGATTAGAAATTGTGGAAATTGTGGCTTTAAAGCACCTCTTAAGGGCACTTAAGCAATACAATCATGTCAAAAATCATATTAACGTGTCCACATAACAACAGTTCCGGCAGTCCCGGTTGCCAACATTAAAAGAGGTCTGTGCAACTTGGTAAGTGAGGATGCCATGTGACCATGACTTCTGACTTATTGCTAGCTTTCCCATTGACTTTGCTTACAGGAAGCCTGCAGGAAAGGTCAGAAATCACAGTCATATGATTGCAGGGAAGCTGTGATGGCTGTACGTGTGAGGTCCAGTTACAACTACCATGCGTTTGGCAGCATTGCAAGTTCAAATGGTTGCTGAATGAGTGCTTGTGGCTGTGAATTATATAAATATGATTAATAAATAAATAAATAAATAAATAAATTAGAAGATTGCTGCTAAGGTTGAATCGTTTTGGAAAGATATTCAGAAATATACTGTAGTACTTAAGAATTAAATCTCCCCCATTAATATGCTGCATTAACTAGGCTCATCTCTATCACAATTTTTTATACTCCACATTCAGGCTTGAAATATTTTGTATTGCAATGAGATTTTAAGCAAGGAGCCAAATTCTTACAGACCTGGCTAGTTTCCTTTTTAGTACTACTCCTTTTTAGGCACCCCAAAGGATCCCTTTTTTTTCTTGTGGAGAAAAACTCTGCCTGTTCTTCAGCTCAAAGGCAAGATTATTTTACATGTTCTGTGGGATTATTTCTGTGATTGAAAATGCGTAATGAATTCTGTTGTGATTGCTGTTTCAAAAACGTTGGCCTTATGGGGTTCTGCAGATCTACTGGGAGTCCTAAAACAATCTCTTTCATGAGGAATTGTCTCAGTCGTTTTTTAAAAGCCTCATTCTGGTGCAAGAGGCAGATGACAATGCACACAACACTTTATATGTTTATGAGGACTCACATATCCTGCATTTGAAGTCATTGGAATTTTATTTCATTTGCCATCTATAGATACAAATGCCAATTGCTGCTATTTCAAGCATCTTTTTTCTTCCAGTCCTATTGTCCTGTGCCAGTCCGCCAGATGTCAAGCACCAGAATAAAACATTTGGAAAGATTACCTTCCCTTTTTATATTGTAAAAAAGAATGAAGCCTGTTAACACTATAAATACCTTACAAATGGAGCATGCTTGCTTTTGCCTTGTATAAGTTTTTCAAACGGATTACCTCAGAGAGGAGAGTCATTAAAGTTTCAGAGAATATATTATTGCATTTTGGTTTTGCTTTTATTTTCTAGGTGCTAAGAAGGTGACCTTGGAACTGCTTTTACCTTCATTCTGTCCTGCATGGCTAGGAACAAAAATCCTCTTGCAATATTTCAGCCAACATAGTTAAGGAACAATTCAAATGCCTCCTAGCCCTGTGTTGGTAAGTATGAATTTCCAAAACAGTGGAATGGAAATTCTTAAACGTTTTCAATTTTTTGTTTTCTTGCTGACTTAGCCAGGTGATTACATATTGCATTTGAAAAATTCAAGCCAACCAGTTAAATCAGGGTAAAAGGCAATCTGAAAAGCATTACAAAGTATTCTCTATGACTATTGCTGACAGTACAGATAATCCTTGCCTTGTAACAGTTCATTTAGCGACCGTTTGAAGTTACAACAGCATTGAAAAAAGTGATTGATGACTGTTTTTCACATTTACGACCATGATCAAAATTCAGACACTTCACAACTGACTTACCTTTATGACCATTGCATTGTCCCAGAGTCATGTGATCCTTTTGCAACCTTCCAATAAGCAAAGTCAATGGAGAAGCCATATTCACCTAACAACTCAGTTATACTAACTTAATCATTGCAGTGATTCACTTAACAACTGTGGCAAGGAAGGTTGCAAAATGGAGAAAAACTCACATAACAAATGTCCCACTTAGCAACGGAAACATTGGGCTCCATTGCGGTTGTAAGTCGAGGACTGCCTGTACATTGGATAGTTGCAGTATTATTACCTATTTTCCAGAACATAACTTTAGCACACAAAATCCAAACTGGATAGTCTTAGATTTGTTGAGAATATTTTGTTGGTTTGTTTGTCCTATTTAAGAACTGCCCATTTCTCTCATGGAGGGACTCTGGATGGTGTACAATAAAATGATAAAGAAATGACTGGTGGGCTAAGTGGGCTTCTTAAATATAGGATTATATTTTGGATAAGTAAAGCGCTTGAAACAAGAGCAAATCATTACCTTTCAAGATAGCCTAATGCACAATTTTAAGGATTCCCTGCTGGTAGCAAGAAGGTAGGTTTCCCACCCTTCTCAAAAAAAAAAAAAAAATCACTCAAAGTGCTGTTCGATATAGCCACTGGCCACTGTGGGCCATGAATTGTGTCCCATGGTATGAGATGACCTCTCTCTCTTGCAAGTTCGGAATTTCCTTAGTTCCTAGTTGTCCAACTAATTAATCAATATTCCTAACTATCTAGGTATGCAACTTAATGAGAGAGAGAGTAGAAAAGTGCCTAAGGAATTTGTTCTACCCCATACAATCTTCCTCACTCCCAGCTTTTATACCATTAAACAGCAGAGAGGGAGGAATAAAGGGCCACATGCAAGCTGCAGACTATCCAGCAGAAAAATAAAGAATACAGGTAGTTCTCAATTTACAACTATAATGGAGCCTGGAATTCCTATTGTATATCATGATAATTATAAGTCGAGGTACCCACATGACTGATCCAATTTTCTGACCTTTTTTTATAGCAGTGGTTAAGCGAACATTGTAGTTGCTAAGCGAACCCGTTGTCCACAAGCAGATGGTTTTTGGCAAGAATATCATCAATTGTGACTGTGAGACACTGCACACAGCAGTGTGATAAGATGTGGGTCGGTTGCTGAGTAATCACGTGACTGTGGAATGGGATTGTCATATCTTTTTTGCAGGGGGGTGTCTGTTGGAACGTCAAACAGTTGCTAAGTGACTGGTCATAAAAAAAGGACTACCTGCACTTTAAATTTGAGTTGCCTGCTGCCTTTGAATCACTTGACTTACAGCATTTGCAGATTTTCAACAGTTGTAAAAACTTTTAAAAAAAAACTAGAAAGGAAACAGCAAAACTGTTGAAGAAGCCTAAATAAGTGTCCTAAGTGTTTGGAAAGTGCAATGTGTATTTTTCATTTGGCAGATTGCGTCACTCAGTGTCCAAGAGTGGCTGGTAAACCTGGAAAACAATTTCCAAGTTCCCTTCCAAGTCCAGCCTTGAAGATGAGGACCGGGGTTGTATTTTCCCTGTTGCTTTCTTTATCTTTATCTGATCGTGGGAACTCCATTTTAAAGGAAAGTGGTGCTGAAATAGCACACGTATACCCTCTCAGTAATGAAAAGCATTGTGAACAAGCTTGTAAAGGCTCAACAGGTACAGGTCAGTCTACCAATATTTATCTTACATATATTTGTTGGGAGATGCAACATCTTTATTACTTTTCATTGTTGTAATTATGGTTTCTATAAATGATAAATTATTTTACTGCTTCAGTTAGATAGGAAACAAAGCGTTATTTCCCTAGGGAATGACGATTCTACAAGGGCTCAAATCTAGAGCAGCTTGTGTGCATTCCACTAGTTTAAATAGTTGTGTTACATTGCTTAGCCTGCTCTCTCTAACCAGACGTTTCAAACTTTGATAAAGGTTCATATCTTTTTGTCTCCCTTTTACTATATTTACTATGCTTTGGGGCCTGCAAAGCCCTTAAAATCAAAATTGACCTTGGGTTCAGAAACCATTCCATCCAATATTTATTTGTTTGTTTGTTTGATTATTAAATTTATTTATTTATTAAATTTATATACCGCCTCTCTCCCGAGAAGGGACTTGGGTGGTGTGTACAACCAACTAAAAACAGAGACAATAAAATAAATATCAATTAAAAACAAATTAAAAGAATTAAAAAATACTATGTAAAATAAGGACTTCTGGAATTAAATCAAGCCTGACAGATATCCAGCTTCTTTTTCCTCTTTCTATAAAGTCTTTGGGAAAGAGATGTTGACACATTGTTAATTCCATGTCCCCTGCTGTAATTCAGCCCAGTAGTCCACAGATGGGCAATTGTCTTCTCACAATCTTATAGCAATTTCTCCAGTCGCTCTTCATACATTTAATTCTGCTCCTGTTCAAGTTCAGTTGCCTGTAACTACCTTATTTTTCAGAGTATAACAAGTGTTTGGCCTCTGTGTGTCTTGTTTTCCCTGTCCCCGGTCCCCAGAAGTACTGTGCAGTACTTTGCAGGTCTCCAGAACCTTCCGCACGGCCCGTTTTCACTGAAAACGGGCACGTTTTTGGCCTTCCCCCCACGCATCTTATATTCCCTTTCCCCAACCCCCAGAAGCATTTTGAGGGCCTCCAAAACCCCACACGTAGCCTGTGTGTGTGTGTGTGGGTATGTGTGTGTGGGTGTGAAAATGGGCACTTTTTTGCCTCCCAAACCCCCTGCATGTCTTGTATTCCCTCTTCCCAACCCCCAGAAGCATTTTGCAGGCTTCCAGAACCCCTCATGCAGTCCGTTTTCACCCAAAAACCAACCCATTTTTGGCAAAAACAGTCACGTTTCTGGCCTCCCAAACCCCGTGCATGTCTTGTATTCTCTCTCCCCAGCCTGGGGACACATGGGTGTTTGGTTGGCCCAAAACAGCTGTATTCGGTGTATAAGACGCACAATTTTTACCCAGTTTGTGTGCGGGGGGGAAGTACGTCTTATATGCTGAAAAATACAGTAATTTGTTTTTTCCTTCTCAAGATGTGTCCTTCTGCAGACAGCTGTTCAGTCTAGTTAGTCCAGTATTGCCTGTTTCCACCAAGTTTTTTTCTATTTTGTGGGTAAAAGATACTAGGAACATTTGCACAAAATAATATTTTGATCATTTTATCCCTGGCTGAAGTACAGAACAGACATGTCTTTTTGGCTATATTTTCTGTCTATTTTTCTCATTTAGTTACATAAATAGGGGGAACAATAAATAGCTATTCAGTGCCAAATTCCTTGCATTGCTAAACATGGAAGGCTTATTAAAGTCTTTTAACTAATTTCCTGAATAGCATTTGCTTATAAATAAGAATATAAAATCTTAATCGTAAGGAACATGTTTAGTGGATAAATACGGTGTGATATAAAATGTTTCTGGGAGCTCCATTTTAATTCCAGTTCCAAATGATTGCTGAAACAAAAAGGTCACAAAAGATTTGTGGGGAGGAAACAAATGAAAAACTGAAACAGAAATGGATGGTGGTCATTTAACTTTGCTAAAATATAAATAAATCTTTGTTTCAGGAATTCAGCCTTCCTTACACTAGCCTTATTTTTGGCGTTAGTTTCTACCATCCCTGATCATTTTCAGGCTGGCTGAGTAATTGAAACTGTATCTCAAAGCATTTGGGAGGACCTAAGTTGGCTGTCATTTGTTTTTCTATACATTGTTTGACTTACTCCAAATGATGTTATTTCTTTACCATTCACCAGATAATCCTTACTGCTGGTCGGTGCTGTATCAGAGCCACTGTGTACTTCTCCGTTGTCCTCAGCTGAGTGCATGCCAGAATACCAGCAGACAAGATATTAAAGAGCTAATGGGAGGTAATGTGGATTTAGCAGAATATTTTTGGTTATAAAAATAATTTATAACAAGTAAATGACAATTTCGCAAGACTCTCATATTTACCTATTTATATATATGTAACAGTCATATATTTTTGGAGTTTAAAAATAGCTCCAGCAGAGTATGCTGGCCTGCTACTATACACACACTTTCCAGGTCAGGCCACCAAGCTGGAAAGGTTGGGGATCACTGCTCTACTACACCACTTTAAGTGTGAGACCATTGAGCTAGGGAAATAATCTTATAACTGACTGCCCATGCATTTCTAATGGTCAGGACTGCATAGGTTTTTCTGATCCTCAAAAGATTTCCTGCGTATTAGCAACTGTGTTAGAATGGAACAGTCAGTAGCATTGGTTTTTTTTTCTTCCGTTTAAGCACATTCCTCCCCCCAGTTTGTTCTTTTAAATATTTAAATGAACTGAATTATGATTTTCACATCATAGTGTTTTATGCATGACGAGCAGAAAGAAAAGCAACTGGTGTCCCCACAATTAGTCCCCATGAAGTATCTGAGGTATCCCTTTGTTCCAAGCCCTCAGTTAAGGTATTTGAAAAAATACACTAGGAACTACAGAGGCATTGGCTCCAAAGGGACCTCTGGTATGTTTGAGAAGCATTTTGCAAACAGGGAGGGCACAACCATATTTGTGGGGAGAACTCCCAAAATACTATTCTTATTAAAGTCATACGCCATCCACCTCTCAACAATTCAACATAAGGACTTGTAAAGTTCCATTGCCCTTGCTTAGAGCAAGAATCAGGTGATTGTTCTTGTTCATTGTTTGCCTTCAAATTAATGACCTGTTGAATGGTCTGCCAGCAAGATGTGGATGAAAACAACAAATTTTAGAATAGCAGCTGCTTGCAAACACTTGACTTTTTCATCAAAGCTATCTGCTTTTGTAAATGCAGAGTATGCTGTCTGTTCAGGTAAAAAAGATGACCAAATATCCCCAGTATTTATTTCCTTAATATATAGTATTATATGTAATATATATTAAAATATATACTTCTTTCTTAGTTACAAAAATTCCTCCTGAGCAGATTCTAACATTAAAAAAAATTTAAATACAGTTTTAAAAAATGATATAAGAAATAATACCAAAAAAAATAAAAAGGTACCTGAACCTATAGGCATAGAAATCAATCAATTCAAAAGTGCTGTGTACAAGTTGATACATGCATCCAGATAGGTAGGTAGGTGTGTGGTGGCTGGGATTTTCATTCACAGTAAGCACATTGGGGATGAGACAATTATCTTTTATGTACCATTCTTGAATCTTGTCTGTTGAAACTTCTCCATGAACATTGTTGTTGAAGTTCTGATTATGGGTCTGGTTTTTGCTTTTTTTAAGAATTTGTAACTCGTAAAAGAAGAGAACATGATGCGCCCCAGAAGATAAATGATACAGCAAATAAAGAGTTAGAGATGCTGAAGAGTTCCGAATCAGTTCAGAAGCCCACAGAAGTGCCTCTTTTATCCAGGACTATAATGGGAGCTTCTTCAGTCAGCTCCACAAACAATGCCAGTTTGGCAAAACAAAATACTTCCAGTTTGAAAACAACCACTGCCAGCCTCGTGAACACTAGTGTTTCCCAAGATGTTGCAAGATCAACAGCCATAATCAATATTAGTAATAGCATAAATAAAATCCAGAATAATTCAGCTGGTAGCATCCTAAATAACACCCTAAGTATTCTAAGCAACCATCCTTGGTTAACTCCCACAAAAAGACCAGATGGTACTACTGACATTAAAAGTACTATAAAAGCAAAAGGGACACAAGAGAGTAAATTAATATCAGGCATACCTGAGAAAACAATATCAACTGAACTGCTTCCCAGGACTATGACGACTACTGATTTGACTACAATAGCAACTTATCCAGCACTTTCCACAACTCTCCAAAAGCTGCATAGAACTAACATTCCTGCACCAGTTAATACTAGAAATGATTCTCAGTCAGCTATAAACTCATCTACAGTTGCATCCACCCTCAAGCCGTCATCAGCATCCACAGCCAAAAGCACAATTAATACTGCTGCAAATACAACCATAGCAGCGACTTCTGCAGTAACAATAAAGTCAGCTGAATTCACAACAGTTACAACAGACAAGATAAAGCCTACTTCAGATAAGGCAATTCCTCCTGCGTTTACTAAAGCTGCTGACATCACCACTTCACAGCAAATATCGTCTACTAGTCAACCAGCGAAGGGGACAACTTCTGTACAACCCTTGTCAGTGCTCCCAAGTACAAATCCAAAAATGTTATCCAAACCAACAAGTACAACACAAAGCAAAACCCAGAAAGATACAGATAGAGAAAATAGCTTTCGGCAAGTAGATGTCAGCTTGCTCTTAGCAGTGCTTCTTTTTGGTGTTCTGTTTTTTGTAACAATTGTCATCTTATTTGCCATACAAGCCTATGACAGCTACAAAAAGAAAGATTACACTCAAGTGGACTACCTGATCAATGGGATGTATGCAGACTCGGAGATGTGATGAAATATATGCAGATTCTAATGTGAAAGCAATAGAAATGAAAAGAAATATCTTATCCATGCACACAAATAGAAATCTGAACCTATATATGAATGAATACGACTTTCTTGGGACAAGGAGAAAGTTAAAGGTGGCTTGTCATTCAGTTCCCTGTTTTGCCTATTATAAGACCACCTGAAAGTGCTTCCAAATTACTTTCTGTGCAATGAAGGAGAAATGCCATGTATCATGCTTTTAAAATACTTTTTAAAAACCTCATAGTTAAAGGGTGCCATTAATGTATTATTTCTCAAGCCACAGTATTGCTTCTGTAGTGCTAGTTTTGTTTGCTAATGCCAAGGGGTGTAGATGTTGCAAGTATTCCCAGATGGTTTCTTCCTGATTCCTGAGGTATCCCTTGTTTACAACAAATGGAGAAAAAGGTGTTTTGTTTTGTTTTTAACATGCCAATTTTCCTGAAAATTCCAGCTGGCATTAAGACTGTTAGCTGTTAATACAAACAAATGGCCAAGGATTAGCAGCATTAGCATAAGTGGAACAGCACAAAAGAGTGCCAAAATCTTTTGGGACCCTTTCCTTAGGTATGATATGCTTCATTTAGGTACATTTTAAAATCTTCCTAGAATTGCTAAGCACTCTCATTGCTTTGTCCTGGAGGCAGCATTCCTTGTAAGGTTAGAAAATCTAATTGTTAAAAATGTATTTACCATCCTCTGTTTAATGCTATGCTATTTCCAGTCATGTTGATTCTGCACCTTTTATATGATTTTATTTTTGTATCCATTCACTTAAAAATTGAGGCCTGGAGTCAATATCAACCTTTGTTGCCTTTGTTTCTTCCCTCCTCGGTGTCTGTTTTCTCACAAGTATTTTTATAACAAGGCAATTCTATTATTTTTCTCCAAAGCTCTCAATATCCTTTTTTAGCTTGATCAAAGCATTCAGAGTCATTTCTTTTTGGTAATTTTTCCAAATTCAAAATCTCTTGGTTCTAGTGACTTCTTATATGACAGTATATTAGTTTGTATTTTAATAGTACTTGTAAAGATGGACCCATGAGGAGGCTTAGTACTTCTTTTAAACCTCCATCCTTCTCTAGATCCATTCAGAAAGAAAACATTGCCCTCCTATAAGATCTTTTGATGATCTTTTATATTTTGCTGTACTCTGAAACTAGCTAGACAGAGATTGCTTAAAACATCTACCAGGAATTTCAAAAGAAGCAAGCTACAATTATCTAGGTTGCATAAATCCCATAGCAATTGTTCAGATGTTTGCTATCTATTTAGGGGAAGCTTAGCATTTACTGATTTGCTTGAAGTCAGTTCACAGGTGATTTGAATCCTAAATTTCAAAGGTAGATATGTGCATGTTAGGTGGAAACAGATGATTTGCTGTGGCAACCCCTAATGGGAACAGCCAAAAGAAGAAGAAGAAGACCTGCTAAAGCATTAGAGTTTTGAAAACAGTAAAGTTACACTTAATTACACAAGAAAGAAGAGTCAGCTGAAAACCTTGTATTTCATTATCACCAACAGGACAGAATGAAAGGTGGTGGATACTACAGTCTCAATAAACTTAAGAAAAAGGCAGGAAGAGGAAAGATGAAAACAGCCACTGCCACCTTTTGAAATTTGTTTGCAGACGACCCCTTCTGTGCACCAAATTTAGAGGAGACCTCCCATCTCTGTACTTAATTTGTATTTTCATACGTTTCTTGCATCTCTAGAAATGAGCCAACAGGGCATGCTGTTGAGCTGTTCATGACACACAATTCCATCTTTGGACTGTGTCAGAGAACTTCCAAATCTGGGCTGGGGGGGGGGGGGGGGGGGG